>JANFOE010001198.1:392500-656072 GCA_025667525.1 Glebionis coronaria | reverse complement strand
TCCGTAATCACGACAATCGGGTGCGCCTGAAAGTACCGGCGCAGCCGCTTTGTAGCAAATACTAGTGCTAGCACCAATTTTTCCATGGGGGAATAGTTCAGCTCCGCTCCTTGTAATGTTCTACTTATAAAGTAGACCGGGGTCTGTATTGTGTCTCTATCCGTCATCAATACCGCGCTTATTGCGCCATGGGTAGCCGAGAGATACATAACAAGTTCCTCCTTTGGGCGGGGAGCTACCAACATGGGGAGAGATGCGAGATGCTGCTTGAGTTGGCCAAAGGCTTCCTCAGCTTCCTTCGTCCAACGGAAGTCTCCCTTTCTAATACACTTCTTGAGTGTCTTAAATAAGGGCAATGACTTCTCTGCGGATTTGGATAGAAATCTATTTAGTCCGGCTAACTTCCCATTCAGGGGATTGCACCTCCTTCCGTGTCTGCGGGGACGGTAGCCGTATCACTGCGTCCGTCTTCTCTGGACAAGGTTTGATGCCGTTTGGGTCAATCAGATATCCCAAGAACATTCCTTCTGTTGCACCAAACGTACATTTCTTTGGATTTAACTTCATATCAATCCTTCTCAGCGTGTCGAATGTCTCCTGGACATCCCAGAGGAGTGCCTCCTCCGTGTGGCTTTTTATCACCAAGTCATCGACATATACTTCCAAGTTGCGTCCTATTTGTGATTCGAAAGCTTTATCCACCAACCGCTGATACGTAGCGCCGGCGTTCTTTAATCCAAACGGCATTTTCGTATAGCAATATACGCCCTGGCTTGTGTGGAACGCCGTTTTTTCTTCATCCTCCTCTGCCATCTGGATTTGGTGGTACCCTTTATATGCATCCAAGAAGCATTTGAAAGGATATCCACACAAGGATTCTACTTTCCAATCGATTTCTGGTAGCGGGTAACAGTCCTGTGGGCAGGCTTTGTTCAGGTCCGTGAAATCCACGCACATGCGCCAACTTCCGTCATGTTTCTTGACCATTACTGGATTGGATAACCACTCGTGGTAGTATACCTCGCGCATAATGCCTGCGTCCACCAGTTTCCGCACTTCCTCCAATATAACTTGACTTCTCTCGGGCGCCTGGCCGCGCTTCTTTTGCTTGATGGGTTGGTACCCTTGGCGGATCTGGAGCTTATGCTCTGCTATCGTACGTGGCACACCCGTCATATGTTTTGGTTCCCATGCGAATATGTCCAGGTTTGCACTTAAAAGTGCACACATGGCCCTTTTGCCGCTATCTGAGAGTGCCCCTCCTATGGATACCTCCTGTTCCGGGTAGTCAGGGTGAATGGCCACCTTCCAATTGGGTGGTGGTGCTCCATCCTTGGGTGGTACGGGTGGTGCCGGTGTTGTCACAGTGTGACACTCGGATGTTGGCACGACTGTGTTATAATAGTAACGATTCCCCCATCAACGGGGAACTTAATCATTCCGTATGCCGTAGAGGGTACTGCCCGGATAGCCAAAATGCCTGGTCTGCCTATGATTCCATTATAAGGGGAGTGTGAACGTATCACCATGAAGTTCATCCACGTTGTAGTGGAATGTTCCTCATTCCCAATGGTGACAAGCAAGCGCAACTGCCCTATTGGCCAGATAGTATCTCCACTAAAACCAGTAAGCGGCGACGTGGCCGGTACTAATTGGCTTCTTATCTCTGGGCATAACTGCACAAAGCAGTGTTCATACAACACCTCTGCTGACGACCCTCCATCCACATACATGCGACGAACATTGTGTGTTCCAATGCTTATCTCAATAGTGAGAGGCGCATCAACTACGTCGCTTGCTGTAATGAGAGGGAATGAGATTTCCTTGCCGCGTGAAAATTTTTGGCCAATTTTCTGTCTCGTGCGGCGCTGCCTGGATTGGATCATGTATATGGTAGAAGGCTTGTCCTTTTGGGGATCCTTCTTATCATACTTCTTGTTGTTGTCCTTTCCGTCTTTCCAATCCTTAACTAGGTGCTTTAGTTTGCCTGATTTGATTAGCGACTCGATATGCTTCTTCAGCTGGATACACTCCTCCGTGCCGTGTCCTTTGTCATTATGGAACTCGCAGAAGCGACTTCCCTGCCGACGTTCCGGGGGTGTGGTCATTGGGGGAGGTCTTGGAAAATTCGCCCCTTCAGTCAACAAGATCTCCCGGTAGGACATCTTTAGGGGGGGTGAACTGGTCGTCCGACCGTCCGCCTTTGCTCTGGCTCTTATAGTCCGAGCCCTTGTTATTGTTCTGGTTGCCTTGACCGCCCGACTGTCTCCGGGATTGGTCATTTGAGCGGTACCCATTTCCTCGGGATGGGTAGGCTGCGGCAACAGCTGTTTCTCCCTCTATGAAATTTCTGACCCTTTCCATGAGGTCATCATATCTCTCTGGACGCTTGTCGTTGAGACGCCTGATCAGTTCTCTGTCTGTTATGGCGTGCATGTAGTCAGAGATTTTCAGGAGCTCTGGCATGGTTCTCGTGCGCGTGCACTCATCATTGAAGCGCTCAGTGAAGGCTTCTGTGGACTCCCCCGGCCGTTGCTTGACAGTTGCCAATGAGACCGGATCCCTATTATACTTCTTCCTTTGAGTATAATTGTTCTCGAACGCAGTGCGTAGTTCCGTGAAACTATCAATGCTCCGTGGGGGAAGTGCCTCGAACCAGTCACGAGCGTTTCCAATCAAGGTTGAATTAAACATTTGGCACCATATAGGCATGGGCCATCGTTCAATTTTAGCCTGAGTATCGAATATTTTGAGGTGATCCACCGGATCGCCGGACCCATCATACGTCTTGATGCATGCCGGCATGCGACGTTTGGTGTCCTCAGAATAATTCCGTATGCGGAGGGTAAAAGGGTCTTCCCTGGGATCCGCCCATGGCCGTGTGAGCCTAGGGTCATCCCATGGTTCACACCACGGACGCGAGAGGTCCTCTGCTTCCGTATCCCGATAGTAGGGGCCACCATAATACTCATCATTGTCTGGTGGCGGAGGCGTGCGCCTAGGCCGGCGGCGCTTGGGTGGATGGTCCATCCGAGTCTTCCCCAGACGGATCTGGGGACGGTGGTGGTGCCCGACCTTTTGAATAGGGACCACTTTTCTGAGATGAACCAGGAGCTTCCCTCCCTGTGTTCATCCTATCCCACACACTTGGGCGACGTGTGGTTCTGGTCAGCTCTCGATCTGGCCGCTCGGGGGAGCCATCCGGCCTTTCTCCATCTTGGGACTTGCGTTAATTCTTGCATAATGCGATCCCCTATGCGTTCAAACACATTCCGGGGTTGAGGATCTTCCTCAAAGGTTTCCTGCTCCCGAGGCTGAGTCCTCCTTTTTCTCCGATTTCGGGAAGGGGTGGCATGGTCCGCTGTCGCCAAAGTTGAGTCGGGCTTGGAGGTTCCTCCCCAGGCTCAATCTTGATGCGATCCCTGGGACGATCCTTTCAAAATTCTGAGTGAGAACTCGAGTGAGCTCATCCTCGCTGAGTGGTTGAGCTTCATGTTCTTCCTCCATTAAGGGTCTTACGTGGCTCCTTGTTAGGAGGGGCTGGCGCACTTCCCGGATCGGGGTTGTCCAGGGTTGAAGTGGGCGGGGGTGTCATCGAGATCGTGCTCGTCACCCCTGCGGACTGAAGACCGCTACGGTTACCTGGCCCGCCTGCGAGGCGGCTAGGTGATTGGTTGGGAATAAGAATCCCTTCCCCTGGGGACTTCCGATTCCCAGGATTCACGTTCCTGGGGTTAACTGGCGGATGCCCCTTCGTCATTGAAAAGATCAAGATGAGGTTTTGTTCTAGCTTAGTGTTAAGGTCCCACGGATGGCGCCAACTTTGTTGATGCAAAAGTTGGTTGATCCTTGCTAGACCCGAATTAGGTTTAATTCGGGTTGGCTGGGTACCGGCTCCTGCACCAAGTGAATCGTCTGGTTGGGATCCTGCACACTAAACAACACGCGTTAAGCTTACCGTGGGAAGGTTTCCCACGATTAGACTCCAGCGTGAGAGTAAGTAATCGATTTAGGGTTATATGTGAGTTTAGAGAGAATTGTCATACCTTTGAGGAACCCTTGGGGGTTCCTTTTATAGGCAGTGAAACCCCAGTGGGCTTTCACTGACCCTTCGGCCCCAAGGAAAAGATAAGCACCAGAATTAGAATGATTGTTATCTTCTAATTCTGGCAATGAATATCTCTTCGTATTAGGATTAAGATATGCTTAGACAGAATATTATTCTGTCTGATCTTATGTCGGCCGCCTTGGGCCGTGGGCCGCACACATGTGCGAGCACTGTTCACTCAAGCCCATAAGCCTGAGTGATATTTATCCACCCATTACGATGGGCCGGATACGGGTAGTACCCGTGGGCCGGGGTCATGACCCGGTTTGGGGACTATACGTCATCACGGCTAGTGGTTCCACTTCCTCTACTAGATTCTCTAGACTGAAAAGTGGCTAATCCAAGGGGGTACTGCTCTTGGTAAAGATTTTATCAAATCCGTTGCTAGCTATAATAGCTTGCTCAAAGCTATAGGGTTTTCAACTCACCGATGCTTCATTGCTAAGAGTTGGCGAGTCAAGAAGGGTACGGCTTCTGGTAAAGACATATCAAATCCGTTAACGGCTGTGCCAGTTTGCCTAAAATGATCAGGGTGCCCCCACTTACCATTGATTCACGTTCTAAGAGTTGGGTTGGGTTCTGGTCCCCTAGGGTGATGCTTATTCCACCATAAAGACTGGCTAGCCCAAGAGCGAGCAAACTACTTGGTAAAGGCTCATGTTGCTGTGAAGATTCAACACGATGCAGATTTATTTCAAGCTTTAAAGAAGCTTCTGGTGTTCATTGTTGCAGCGGTTCTTATGTTCTTTATGTTGCTGGTTATGATGCTGCTGTTTCTCTTGCTGTTATAATCCTCAAGCTTTGTTGTACGATTTACCAAGAAACTTGAACTCAACAGGTCAAATTCAAGTTTAAGGGAGGATTGTTAGGACCATTGGAATAGTTATTTGTAATAGGTAGACTGGGAGGTACGTAGTTCCTCCTGGTCATAGTATTAGTAGGAGCAAGTCGTGCTCCTGGTCTTATAGAAAGTCAAACTTTATTATTTAGTTATTATTCTGTTAGGATATGCATGAGATATGTTAGGTAAGGATATGCATATCAGTTTTACACATTTTGATTAATGATGTATTAGGGTTTCCTTGTAGTATAAAAGGAACCTTAGGCAGAAGGGTTTCACAAACCTTCATCAAATATAATTCTAGTTCTTATTAATATTATAAATCCTTAGAAAAGGATCAAGTCGTTATAGCTATTCTGTTCTTCTTATTCATAGTAATTATATTCCGCACTTATACTGTGTGATTTGTATAGAGTCTCTCTGTGAATAGACTTGTGATTATAGAAGTTGTTCACCGTTCCTGACAGGTTGCAAGATCCACATCTAGTGGACCCAACAGTATGTAAGATAGAAGGACATGAAGGTGACATGGTAGAAAGGAATGCGGAACGTGACATGGCTAAAAAGGACATGGAACGTGACGTGACTGAAGAATCTTATTGATTATGGAAGGATGAGAGGATAAAATCCGGGTGGACTCGTCCGTTTCCAAGTGGCTTCACTCTCGAACGGTTCCTCCACAAGATCTTGACACAAATGACAAATCTTGGTCCTCCTGACCTTGACTTGAACACACGAAGAGTTCATGGTTATCAACGTAAGTTAGATCCCCTGAATTTGATCGAGGGAAAGAAATAACGTGCAAGGATAACTGAAATGTTACGATGCAAAATAACCCAACTAACTAATAATAGTACTGTGTTAGCAATGATGCGTGAGAAATACTGAAACGTAGTACGTGAAAAATTTTGAACGTGATACGTGAACAATTTTGACGTGATACGTGGAGATATGGTGAGGGTAGTATGGGCAAACATATCGTGATCAATGATAGATGTAACATATCGTGAACATGATATGAGGAACGTGGAATGAACATGAAATGTGAAACATATCGTGAACATGGAATACGACGACGGTAACGCCAAACGCTATAAGGTGAAACATGGAATGTGACGTGAAATGTCTATCTGAGGATAGAGAGTTATACTAGACATGAGTCTGGTCTCACAAGTTCTTGTAAAACTTCCCGGAACGAAAATGAACGTAAATCGTAAGCCGAAATACGATCATGAATAGTGTCATGAACGTGAGTGTGAAAGCAGTTGTGAAATTAGAACAAGAACGTGAACGTAAATAAGGAGCACAAATGTGAACCTTTGCCTGTCCTGATAGCTGAGGGATTACCAAGTGATCAGATGAGCCTTGGTTGGAACATGTCTGATCAATATGTTGGTTCTGAAATCCTTGCGGATGTAAGATTCTTCAGACTTGATCAAACTATTGGCAATAACCCAGATAGCATCATGCTTCTTCTGAGTTTGCGTTAGTCTGGTAACCAAAATCCATGGAGATCTTGTCTCATTTCTGTTCACAATTTCTGATGATGGAAAAACATCCTAGTCTGTTGGTTTTCTATCTTAGCCTGTTGGTATGCAAGGTACATGGATATGAACGTAACTGTATCTTGTTTCGTAGAAACTTGATACATAGAAATTTGCGAAACTATGAGTCTCCGAAATTAGACTTCTCTTAGCGCAAAATTTTCTGGAACACCTATGTAGTGTACGGTTCTCGCCTTTATGCATAAGCTGAGTCATGGTAAGATTAACCATGCGAATCCATGTGATTCAGCGTGTCACTGTAATCAAACAAAATTGATATTGGAAAATTTCTAGGGTGAAATTTCTTCTGTCATAGAATTTGCAACATAGTGCAAATATTGTCTTCCTGCTCTTCTATAGACTTGGAGAAAATCAGGTTATCCTCAATGAAAACACTGATGAATTTGCTTATGAGTTCATGGAAACTCATTCTATTAAGTTCATAATGCCGCTGGAGCATTGATGAGACTAATACAATATCATGAATCTAGCATGACCGAGTCGTATACGAATAGCAGTCATGGACATGTCCTGCTCTTTCACTCGTCACTGTTGGCAGCATGATCATGAGTCTAATCTTGTAGAGGTGATTAACACCCTAAAGTCGATTGGGCATGTTGTTAAAACGTGGAGGAGAATAACAGTTGTGAATGGTGATTTGTTTAAGTCGACGGCAGTCGACACATAATCTCATGTTACCATCCTTCTCCTTGACGGTTCTTCTAGAATGTATGGGAAGATTTTGAAATAATCTGCTGATTATGCGTAAAAGAACTTCGGTGGTCGTGTCTCAACTGACAGCCAGAAAATTTTAGCAGCCATGGCTAACACAGCACGTGCTTGTAAAGCATAGATAATTTGTACAGATTTTCCGGATGGAAAACCATGCTGAATGTATGTCAGGAGCCTGAACTTTACTAACATAATCATGAATCGTAGCATGGTGTGCTGTTCGTAGTCCATAATTAGGATTAAATTCAACTCGCATCTGTCCGAGGTAATGCGTTAGCAGCTTGGATCTCATCCTTAGGCTGACGGAAAACATTTGTATACATGGGGGATACGAATGACATCCTTTATGGTCATGAATATATGAAATATGGGTGCAAGTAATGAAAGTGTCATCGAGCAAACGTGACAGATCTCACTCATACGCCGGTGATGGTATTGAAATTCTTGTGGCCTGATTAATACATGGCACAACAAAATGGATATAACCTTTAGAGGGTACCCTGAAATTCATAGGGATGTTCCAGAATTGGACGTGAGTCATGTGTCTTGACTCATGTCTTGGGAAATTTAAGCATGACATGTGTCTTGACTGGTGTCTTAACATGTTTCTTCAGAAAGTATACGTGAGACATGTGTCTTGACTGATGTCTTGACATATGTCTCGAGATGTGAAACGAATAGAACTACAAATATTAGGTTATTATGCCAGAAATGGCGGATCGGTTGGACTACTGATCCTTTGTATTTCTGATCACGTCCGTGGCCGGAGCTTCGATTGAAATTGCTAGGATAGTTGCTGTCATAGTAGTGGTTACTATCGTCTTGTCTGGCAGTTCCATGACGGTCATTCTCATGACTGTGATTCATGTAACTATTCAGCTGAGTGATCGGCTGGTACCGGTTCACACTCATAAGACTGAAACGACAACTAAATGACGTGTGACGTGTAACTAAGAATTAGGGACAATGATTGATGGGAATCGTCTGGTGGTGAAGCATCTTCACGTCCGATCACTTTGATCTAACGCCTTTGTCTTCGTCTTGTAAGATCTCCAGGTTGTGAACAGCATCAGCATCTCGTAGCGTCTCTAAAATCCTCAGCATCAACCCTTAGTAAGATCTCCAAGTTATGAGCGGCATCAGCAATTTGTAGACTATCAGCAAGTGGAATACTTACATGGGATACGGTACCTAGAGTACACATGGAATGCACATGAAATGATCGGTATGGGGTCGATCATATGACATGATTTTAAAGGAAAATAATTGGTTAAATGGTTAGAAATACCATCATGATAACCTGGCAATGCCAGTATAGACCTCATTCTGGTTACATAGAGAAACGCTAACGTGTGCTTAAACGAATTTCAACGATGATTTTCCTGAAAGCATGATTAATGAAAACCAACCATGACTATCATGAAACTAGGATTTAAATTAATTCCAATAGTGTCTTCCATGAAAGCATAAACAATAAAAGAGACGTAAGTCATAATCACGTGAAGACAAAACCATCATGAAGAAACATGAAACAACCTAACACGAAGGATTGTATAACATAATCATCATGAAACTGAAGTTAACCATGACAGTATAAAAACGTACTTGACATAAAAACATAGTAACTTATGAGGGGACATGAAAAAAAAATTGTTTATGCCAATAAATCATGAGAAAAATTTTATGCATGAAAGTAGTGCGTGAATGCATGATGCAGTTTATAAAAACCTTTATATGCGCGAGGGTAAACGCCAATGATCAGTTTACCCAAAACAAAAGACATGGCGAGGGGACGCCTATGGGTCGGTCCCAAAGTTAAAAGTTTCGATAAAAGCACATGCGACTAAATAGGGCCAGTCCTGTACCAACCATTACTTAGTCAAAATTCATGCAACAATGATACAAGAAACATAAATAATGAAACTCAGTTGCCAAAACTTAACATAAAAAAATTTTATGTGACCAATTATGAACTACTGGGTTCATTTCACATTAGCCACAGTTCATAAGGAACATCGTGCATGAAACAATGATACATAACTAAATATGAATGACGGTTGTTCATCCATATTATTAAAACAATATCGATGAAAACATCAAGGTTAAAACATCAAGGTGCTGAAAACATCATGGTTAAAACAACAATGTGCTGAACACATCAATACGTGGAATAACAAGAGTTGGCTTAGGAAGCTCCTGGTGACTACCCACTAGTCACAGGTCATGTTTTAGAGCCTACGGGTCGAAGCCTTGGGCTCTGATTCTATAATTGTAAACCCCCACTTTGATAAGTGGACCGTTACGCGTAATTATGGCTGTAGAAATGCTAAAATGGATCCGGTGGTCTAATGTGGTGGTAGATGGTGGTGGAAGCCATTGTTGGCTTAGAGAGAGAGAAAGAGAGGTTGAGAGTAAAAGTGTATGTATTCCCAAGTGAACAAAATGACAATCAACACCCCTCCTTGGAAGCTAAGGAAGGGTATATATAGTCACGCACACAACCTAAACTTTACAACGAACCTAGTCTAGTCTAAATGTGCGTGACTATGATAACTAACGGGAATTCTTAAATATCGTCACATAAAGTGAGTTTCCAACAATCTTCCCCCATGGGACGACGTGTAGAATTCCTTACAATATTCTTCCTAACAAGTACAAAATAATTAAGAACAAGAGCTTTCATGAAGCGTCTAATGCTGATGATGTCTTCTGAGGCCTTTGACTTCAAAACGACTCATCTTTAACTTGTAGTAGAAATATTGTAACGGCACGAGCTAAGTAACCCATACACTTCTGGTTAAGGAGAAGCTTCTGAATTAGCTTCCCCCTAATTCATGCCACGTAAACTTGATGTAGAAGCATTTTAAATAGCTTCCCCCTAAACCAACAATCCTCGTAAGCAACTTCAAAGCTTTCAATAAAGCTTAGAATGATTAAGCGCACAGCGAAATCTAACTAGCAAATCCCATCATATAACATGATAATGTTGCTAAGAGGGATTGAAAGTCTGGGGCACACCAAGTAGATCAACAACTTTTCTTCTCACGCTTGAATAATTCTTCTGAATTTTTCTTCCCCCTGAGAGTTCAAGTTATGCATACCAGAAAGAATCAAGACACTTCTTCCCCCACATAGTTGAAGAAGGTAAATCAATCCCAATTATGAAGCTCAAATACTGAAGTGGACACTTTATCCCACTCATGAAGTTGACATCGTAACACCTGAGTCAATCAAGTCCCGGAAATGCACACGTCTTCTTCCGGAGATGCACCAGAGTCAATTAAGTCCCGGTAATGCATATAGGATAATGATGATGTTTAATTGCAACAATCAAACAATTAAACCTCGAATCAGTAGTGTACCGTTTGGAGATTGATAACGACACGAGTTAAAACACTGATTTTCTCTGTGGCTATGACAAATGTCATCCCGGAATATCTTCAAATCAAAAGAAGGTATGAAGTTCATCACGTGTACTCGTTGTGCGTTCAATGTGTCTTCTTCTTCCCCCTTGATGGTTTCGAAACTCGGAACCATCAATAAATTGTACGCACATGAACCTGAAATCTCGTGAGAATAATAAATAAGCTGAATTATATATTTTGTGAGAATCAGCTGTTGATCGAAAATCTCTTCTCATAAACTCTCCATGGCCACCTTTACCATCCCACGTGAAAGCAATTTGAAGTGACCACTGAAAGAATGAACCGGATACATCAAACGTGAAACGGAATAAGTATCCTTCGATCTTGTGACTTAAGCTTGCACTATTGTTGAATGAAGAACGGTGGAGAAATCTCTAATAACTCAATGCATCACTGAAGAAGTCTATAAGCACAACACCTCTTGAAATTATCCACGTCGACTACGCGCGTGACACTGAGTACAACAATGTAACCCCTTTAAGTGATAGTTATCCGAGTCATCAACCATCCACCCCGAACCCGGAAACCAGATAACCAAGTCTTCATTCTAGGATTAAGCACTAACAAGTTATCTAGTAAAAGATAAAATATATACACGCCTTCGAAAAATCCGTCTTCAACGTCACGTAATTAATACCCGATCAAACAAAATCTGTAGCCACTAAAAAATCGCCCATTATTTCTTGGTCTCGTCAAAATAAATTCTTGTCACATTTGTCACTTCATTTTGTCGCGTCACATTTCTCGTCACCCCATCAGTGTCAAGAAAAAATTAAAGAACCACAAATGCAACAAAAAAACCACAAATTCAAAAAAAGGAACTTGTTTGTTTGAGCATCCATTCTCCTTAACAATGTCTCGACCCGATGACGACCGAAGTAAACTTAATACACACCAAATTTATTTAAAATTTGTATTAAAAAATTTGTGTGTATATTACTAAAAACATGCGGCCCAAATCAAGTGCATTTAAAAATTGAGTCCAAAGCCCAATTGATTAACTAATCACGTGTACTCATTTGTGGCCCACTAATATAATCAAACCCATTAACCATTTTAGAAGCGAAAATGGAAAGAATAGGCCTGTTGATACCCGATCCAAAAAATAACAAAAGGGATATAAATCCTCCTAACCCTAATACTTCTCAATTCATTACCCTAATCCTTTTTCATCGCCACCAAACACATAGAAAACTCCGTCCAATCTGTTTCATCTAACCTCCCAAAAATTTGCTCCCAATCTAAACACCTCCATCTTACTACACCACATCCTAATACTCTTCGTCCCTTCCAATCATCTCCATCAAACAAAAATACCAATCTGGACCCATCTTAATCTTCATCCGAATCAAATCATCTCAACCTAATGGTTTAAATAATCCCATCTCCTTTCAACACATTAATCACTCGCTGTTGTGAAACCTCAAGACAATCCGACATGCATGTCTTCAAGATCTTGAAGATCTCGGGTAGGTTTATGAATTTCATGTGTGATTTTGTTTTAATCGAAAAATGAGAAGATTATAACATAATTGTTATAAATCTTTCATGATGTTTCGTATATAAAAGATGGGTTATCCCCAAAAAAATCTATGATGAGATATGATTCGGGTTGAATAAATCTGAAAAGATTTTGCACATCTTCAAAGATGTTACCGAAGAATCTGAGATATTTTATGTTTTTGTTTAACTTTGAGAAGAAAGTGTTGAAAATAGATGGGCTAGGTGTCGATGGGCATAGGATTAGTTTTGTGGTTTTGAGGCGGTATAAGGATGGAATGAGTTGGTCGACTCAGTGAGTTTAACTGAGTCAACTCGGTAATGACCGAGTTGACTCGGTTGAGATGGGTTCGGTTTGGTCACAAATTTGGCCCCGGGTCATGTGTTAAACGAGTCAAGTTTTCAAGTCTTTGTATCGCAATAATTAAACAGTCCATCGTAAAGTCACAGTTATTTTCCATCGCAGTCCAAGAAGTCTTTCTATCGCAAAGTCAAACTGAAATATCTGAAGTCATATTACGATGGAACCCATTACGATGGTACCCATCGCAATGGTACCCATCGCAATGGTTACCAGCCATCGCAATATTGAGAACAAATGGGCAGCATGACGACGTATCTATGCCATTGCGACAGGTTCGACTATCCATCGCAATGTGACTCATCGGAATGAGTCCCATCGCAATGGGTAAGTCAAACCCATCGGAATGTGACAAAAACACTCCATCGCAATCCATGCGATCGTACCAAGTAGCTAAAATCCAAGTGTACTTTTTCCTGAAAATCCGGGACTATGAATCTGAATATGTTTTCTGGGTCTGGTTTAATTTCTGGCAAATCTTCATCTTCTAGACAATAAGACCAGAAAGAACCCCAAAAAAATCAAGAAAAAACTGTTATAAAAAACAGATAAGTACACCGTGACATAGGGAAGACCATTTGACCAGGGTATACTAACCAGTGGGTTAAGAAAGTAAGAAACCATATATGGACTATGACAAGAGACATTTGACCAACATTGGGACACTGAATGTGACAAAACTGATAATGCAATGTATAAAAATGAGACCATATCCATCATTGTGACAAAAAAATGACATACGGACCAAAAAGTGTATATAACGAGACACAAAAAAATGATTAGACCACCAAATCGAATATATAAACACGATCCAAGGATGGAACCGTGGCTCTGATGCCAAATGTAGAAATGCTAAAATGGTGGTGGAAGCCATTGTTGGCTTAGAGAGAGAGAAAGAGAGGTTGAGAGTAAAAGTGTATGTATTCCCAAGTGAACAAAATGACAATCAACACCCCTCCTTGGAAGATAAGGAGAGGTATATATAGTCAGGCACACAACCTAAACTTTACAACGAACCTAGTCTAGTCTAAATGTGCGTGACTATGATAACTAACGGGAATTCTTAAATGTCGTCACATAAAGTGAGTTTCCAACAATGGCGTGTCATCAAAGCATGCAAGGTAATAAGTACTAAAACATACATGACCACAGAGAAAACCGGAATCAAACATCGGTTCCAAACATAAGCCCAAAACATAAATAAAGTAAATGAAATGAATGAAAGACTACACAAGCAGAAGTATATGAAGGCAAAAGGAGAAGAAGTCTATGGCAGCTTCCATCCTTTGCACATCCTCCAAATGCTCGGGTATGTCCATGGTACCTGCTGTTTTGGGACATGGAAAGGAAAGTAACGGCTGAGCAAAACGCTCATGCACAGATCTAGACATAGTATGAATGAATAATATAAGCATGTAAAACATGTAGAAGCGGAATTTATTAAGTCCTGGAAAACCTGGTATAACTTAGTAAAAATGGTTTTATAGTTTCAAAAGCCTTATGATTATCCTACAAAAACTATTTAACATGTTTACCATTAGCCAATATAGGTCATGAAATATCAACATGCATGAATACTTGGAGGGGTGACCTCGTCATGCAATTAGAGGGGCTGCCTCTAATTAATATAAGTTTCGGTAGGAGGGATAAACTCCTTGTAAAGGATGCAAGGCACACACCACATTCACCTGAATAATCTGTAAAAACATGTAATATAGGATGCACACATACGCCCCACATGATAACATAATAATATGGCCAAAAGATGAAAGGGACGCCACGAGCTATCACTTCGCCGTGGTGAAGTCATAACACTGGTGCCTCCAGTGTTATGGTTATGGTACCTCCATAACTAGGTGAAACTGGTCATGCATGTATATGGCTTAGGCATTTAATTAAACATAAGAAAATCAAAACATATAAAACATATATTGAGAAAACAGTTGGCTGCATACGAGGAATCCTAATAAGGAAAGAATGTCCATACTGAAAGGACAGAGAATCCGTACCTTAATTCCAGTGAACGAAGAAGACGAACGGAAGAGAGTCCTACTTCGATCTCACTAATGTTACATAAATAGTGTACGTGTATAAGTATTCTGATTACTGAGTACGTAACTGATTTTATATCATGTCTTAGCTTATTTTATATGTTCATGTCTTGTTTTACTGATTTTAATGTTATGTTGTATTTATCATGTATTCGATATATCCTGATTAAGTATTACTTGTATTTCTTGTATTATTATACTTGTTGTGTAATAATAAATAACTTTCTAAAAATAGCAGGTTTCTTAAAATTGAAAGTTTCCAAAAATAGATTAACTCCTTAAAATAGATTAGTTTCTAAAAATAGAATGTTTCCAAAATAGTAAGTTTCCTGAATTAGAAAGTTTCCATATTTAGAATTAACCTGGATTAATATCATAAGTCATGTAGTTATAGTATAGTTTATTAATAATATTCTGTTAATTAAATAAATTATAGGTTATACGATTTAATTAAATATAAGCATGATTTAATTAAATTAAGGTGTATAAGAATACTTAGGTTAAAACATGTATTAATATTTATTAGTTATAACCTAAGTCATGATTATTAATTAATTATAGTCCATGTTAAAATAATTAATTAATACTATAGTCTAAATTAAATAAATAAATACTTAGTCTAAACTTATAATTATTAATTAATAACAATATTGCATGATATTGTAAGTATTTATTAATTAATAATAATCCATGATTTACTGATTAAACTTTATAATTCAATTAACTAAGTTTCATTAATTACATGTACATGAATAATTATATAAATAATTATTTAATCATAAACTTTATTTAAATAACATGTACAACATAAACTATGGTTTTAATAAAATAAAACTACGCTTAAGTTACGGATGTAATTAATTTCATTAAGATGTGATAATTAAACTAACTAGATTAAAATAAAATACGTATTTATAAGTTTTGCCAAACACGCCCTTAAACTGTCTTTAAACCGAAAAACAAACAGCCCCTTAACTGTCCTTACACTGCGAACCAAACACACCCTTAACTAGTTTCATAGTTTCTGCTGTTAGTTCATAATTCTCGTTGTTTTTATAACCTACCTGCTGCTAGTTTCCGTTTCCCCCTGCCTGTGTGTTATTACCCCCTTTTGTCTATAAAATTCCCACCGAGACACATAAGTGTCTCGGTTCCCACTACCTTAACCAAATCCCCCTCGTAGGGTTGTTTGGGTTGCCACCGACTGCACAAACCAAGCCCACACCCATAAGGGTTTACGGATGGTGGCAGATTGCTACCACCGAAAATCCTATGAGTCTCGTTTTGCTTGTACACCGCCCCGAACAACATCATCAAACCCAAAACCTATTGCCTTGATAAAACCCATGTTATTTAATCATATAAAAATTTCTTTTTCTTATGTGTTCTTGCACAATTAGTTATTAATTAAAAGAAAGAAAGATTAAAACTAACCAATTAGTGATTAGGTATGAATCAACACAAGAGCCACACACCTTGATTTCTTGATCCACCCACGAATTTCCTTAGTTCTTGGAATGGAAGATGACGGCAGAAACCAAAAAGAGATGGGAAGAAAAGAAAACGATCATCTGTTATTGTTTTTAGGGTTTTTTATGTCTATGTTTCATAATATAAAACAATTACTCCCTCCCGTCTTTTGTTTTAGTCGACAATAGGCTGCCCATTTGGGCCTTAAGCCCACTCCTCCCTCCTTTGGATGCAGCCCAACAACACACCCTCAATTTGTTTCAAAATTCGTCTAAATACATACATACATACGCGCGTGTTCGTGGTTCCAATGTCGTGTTCTAATTTTTGTAGCTTATATACGAGCTATACGTAAAGATATTTATCAAGTGTTAAACATTATATACGTAGTTCAATGTTTATGTTTAAATGTTCGCGACTATAATTATTATTCTTAATAATTATCGTGTAATAGCACGTACTTAATAATTATCGTGTATTAACACGTACATAGTTCCTGTAATTAATAATCATGACATGTGTTCGTGATATAAAAGGAAGGTTTTAATTGATTCATATGTTTACTAAGTGTACTGTTCATGGTAAAAGTACGCGGGTATTACAACCAACAACTATTTTTTTACTATTTGCAAGTTCCATTTTTTTACCATGTAAGACCCAAAACAAAAGATATCGTTATTCCAAAAATAAATATCCACCCTCTCAATAGCCTCTACACAAAAAGTACCATACAAACAAACACGTGAAATGAGGACTCGATAATGCGCCACTACAGAAGTTGAACATCCCAAAGAAAAGAGCTAGCAAACCATCCTAAGAATACAACCGATAAGTAGAAGGTATATATATACATATATAGGAATAGGCGTACATACACTCAAATCCATCCAACATATACTATACAAGCATGTATTAACCGTCTTTCATGCAACCATACCTAGGAACCCATTGATGTCGTGGTACTTGTATAACTATGTTGGCCACTGTACTTATGCCAGTCCCCTTTCACTAATGCACTCCCTCCTATGATTACACTTATAAGAATTAGGACTACACATTACACACAATAGTCTACCAACTCAAATAACCACATAGGTCCTACAACTCATATAAGCACATAACCATAACATAAAATAAGATCCAAAATCCCATGTATTAAAATAACATAGACAATGCATGAAACACATAAACTTGTAGTCCAGCTGAACCAGCGTAAAAAAAATTCTAAATGTATAAAGAACATGAAAACATAATTAAACGAGATCCAACAATGACTAGCGTATACGACTATGGTTCAACCCGCACTAGTCAAAACTCGTAAAGAAAATAACATGAAGCTAAGTATGAACTTACTATGCTTCAATTCATACTAGTCAAAACATCGTAATAAATAACATCCAAACACATCAATTAATATAAAATGCACACATACTCCTATGACGCCTATATGCAGGGAACCTTAAGCTATAGACTAGGCTACACGACTAGGCAGCCTAATTCTCTATAACCATTGGCTCTGATACCATTTTGTCACACCCCACCATGGCAGAATATGGGGCGCGACGTATGGATATCATCACAACAATAGCGTGTCTATTGAGATAACTAAATGAAATGGAAATATCATAAATGGGTGACACAATGTCATGACAATATCACAAACAATGCAGGCGTCTAGGTAAGTAGGTAACAGGCCTACCTCTTACCAAAGACATTCAAAGAACACACATCAAATATATAGGTGTCTAAACTATACTACTTATTCAAACATAAAATTAAGACTAAGAGGAAATGGATTCCTCCTAATGCAGTTCTAGTAATCTCTAAACTCTAGCCACTTCTAAGACAATCCTTCATAACTACCTCACCTGAAAATGACACTAAAATCTGTCAACATAAAGTTGGTGAGAACATAGGTTTAAGTTATCAAAACATCTTAAGAAACCTTGTCAACCGCCGTATATAAGTTTAAGAACACAAGTTAAAGCAATGGACCATAATGTGATAATCATGTTACATACAACTACAAACAAAGCACAATTATATCAGTCAAGAACACACAATAAGAACAATGCACCACACTATAACAATCAAGAAGTATCTCGTCACACACACAAGAACAATGCACCACCCTATCCAAATCTTTCCCAAACCACTAGTAGAAGATGAACCATACCCCCGTCGAGATATCTTGCCTCTGAGGAGACGATGGACAAGTACTCAGAACAAAGAACTCAGGACGGATCGTGTCCCACGCTCCACACACATCACAACTGGTCCCATAGACGCCCATACATCTATGTACCATACCAAAATATAACCCAATCAAGATTCACATATCAGAATACATATTAGAACACATATCATAACACATAACAGAACACATAACAAAACACATAAGCACGCATGCCACACAATAACACATCTATATCCAAACATTTATTTAAAAATATAGTACCAAAATATTTTAAGAACACCACAAGTGTCATCTCCATCCCATACTAGAAGAAAACATTTAAAAACTCAGTGAAAATGGGACTATGAACTCACCTAATAGCACAACAAGCTTGCACTCCTACAAACATATAAAATCATACACAACACACTTAGCTCAGGTCCTAACACCCAAGTTAAGTAACAACCAAGGAGATGAATCTAATCAACCAATCCTTACTATCTAGTTCTCCCACTACAAGCTATTCTATACGTAAAAATCCAGTTTTTCTCCGGTACTAGTCACTAAACGATCACATGAAGTGAACTTAACACCACACTTGGCTCCTACCCTACTGGAGTTATGTTTTTATATGATCTAAGAACTCCAAAAACCAATTATACTTTCTACTTTCACGTTTAACCCTTTCGTTTAGTCTCTACACCAAAAGTCGTTTTCACCAAAACTAATTTTCTGTAAATGCTAAATGTTTGTCACCAAAAGCCCGACCTAAACACCATGACATTTATTGAAAACCTCCAGTACTTTCATATATATTATAAAGAGTTCCCAAATCAAAAATCTTTGGCTATCTCGTTTGTTTGGTTAGGTTTTGACTCAAATTCCCGAAATACAGATTTATTCCTGAACAACGCACTGTTTTTGTAAAAATTGTTTAACGACCTTCCCGAACTCCATTTTTGACCAACCTTACATTTTTGAAAACTAGACTCTCTGGAATTAGTTTAAAAAAATGAAACTCTACCAAAGGTTCTACCTACTGCCCAGAACAGTCGACACAATACATCCCTAAAAATCAGACTGTTTTGCGCCTTTATGGACTAACCCTCTAAACATCATTAATTACCCCTAAATTATTAAACAAGAGCCCTAAAATCATTAATGGATCTTAATTACTATATTTTACATAAATTAATAAAACCCTAATCATCTCAATGATGGTTAATTAACATAGTAAACATGATTAATTAATAAAAACATGAATTGAATTAAGGTTTTATTGATCACTTACCTTGAATCAAGAAAAATTAATGGAAACCCTAAAACTCTTTGTGAAACGTCAACCAAGAAAACTAAAGAAAATATATGTTGTTTTAATTTGTATTTATACTAAAACAATGAGAATCCTATCCCAATACAAATAATACTTTCCTTTTTTTATTTTTTCCTTTTTCTTTTTTTCCACCGTTCTTTAAAATTTTTTTACGAAAAATAATATTTTTTTATTTTATTATTAAATTCTTTTTTTAATAATTATTTCCTTAAATATATTTTTTTATTAATCCATTAATTAATTAATTACCCCTAAACCTTTTAACTAGTCAATTTTATGCGATTACCGTAAAATACGTAAAAGATACAGTTTTATGAAAATTCTTAAAATATGAAATAAACTTTATAACTAAGTCCTAAAAGACTTAAAACCACCCCGTAAATTATTCCCGTGACTAAATACCTCATCCGAGATCTCTAAACGCTAAACTCTAAATCGTAAAAATACGATCTACTATAATACTTATACGTATACGTAAAAACATAAAATAACACCATATTCTATCATAGTTACATCCAAGTGAACTAATGAGCACGAACTATCCCCATCATAACATTATATAATGTACCACACAATACACGTACGATGACTAACATCCAATCCAAGGATCAAATATAAACATATTGCACGTAAACGCTCACTAAGCACATAATCAAAGTGAAACAGTGAAAAGTGACAAATCCAAAATCTAGGGTTGTCACAATATAATCAATGGATATCGGATGTCTCAAATGAAGGATCGAAACTCGAGTGATAGTGATGAAAACGAACACGAGAGTCTTCGATATATGAGAAACCTAAAATCACATCACAAATGAAACACGAGAAACAAATGAAAGAGCACAAGCCCTTCACATTAGTAATAAGAAAGAAGATAGAATGATAAGCATGGGAATTTCCCCACGAGGAACCTCGTTTTTGGCAACCGAGTCATGAGCTCGACTCGATACTCGAATTCATTCGTTCTAGGCGAAGCCTCTAATGTCGATACATGGATCAAAAATCTTGTCCTTGTTCCCGAAGGACATTAATAAGTGAGAGGTCGGGGGATAAGTCGTGAAAGGTAGAAAGGTCCTCTAAACATACGAGATGTATGTGAAGTCATCATCCACGGGAGGTGGGGTGGGTAAAGAAATGAAAATGTCATCCCCCGAAGACATTTGATGGTCACTAGGCGGCAAAGCCGTAAAGGGATAAATCATAGAATAATCAATGTCACCTCCCGGGTCAAAGCACTCATCCTCAATAATGGTCTCTAAAGTATGGGATGAAAGGTGCTCAGGATGGGGACTCGGGACAATATCTTCAATCATCGAATTATCGAATAAGATAATGTCCACCTCTATGTGATCATCATCAATACTCGGTGCTATTGAGAGAATGTCGATTTCCTCCATAAATGGGTCATTACTCTCAACGGGAGTAAGAGAAGGGGGTAATGATTCGGTAAGAGGAGTAGAATTCAACGCTTAAATTTTAGCAATAAGAAGATGAACTTTCAATAATTTCTCGCGAAGAATAACGTCTTCCACCTTATCTAAAGGAGCAAGTTCATCAGTGAACTTCTCGTAAGCCGGAGAAAATAAATCGACATCGACCTCATCTCCCGTTGGAAATGGGTAAAAAGGAGAAATTTCAAACGTAAAATTCTCATAGCATGGAGGAATGTCATCATTAAGAGAAAGTTCGTTGGTGAACTTCTCATAAGATGCATCACGAGAATCTATAAGAGCGACCTCGTCGGTAAGCTTCTCACAAGTCGTCACAACACAAACCTCATAAAAAAATTCGTGATCAAAATCACTAATCTCACTCGATATATCACTAACCTTAGACTCACTTGGGATTGGAACAAAAGTCTCAACACTAGGATTAGTGCTAAGGTTCTCGTCCCCCATGGTGAGTGAGTCTAAAGTTTCCTTAGTAGGAAAATCGAGAGTAGGAGTAGTAATCTCATAAGATGGGTTGAGATCAAAAATATTATCCTCGTCATCATCATAACATTATGGAATCACAAGAGGCGTAGAGGTATAAGCACTAGATACTTGCTCTTGTCGATTTTCCTTTTGCAATTTTTTGCTAAGTATAATTAAACTTTCATGAACTTTTAGAAGTTGAGTTGAAATAGTGGTTCGTAGTTCGTGACTCATTCCAAAAGAAGGTTGATGATCAAGGGTGTAATGTGGGGGCTCAAAATTATCAAAACCGGAATTATAGCACGGATCGGGATCATAATAATTCATCGGTTGACAAGAAAAAATGTCGTGAGGGCCCCTACAGTTGTTACAACACGGGTATAGAGAAAAACCCGGTGCATCGTGCAGATAATTATCCCCATATATGCAATAGGGGGATATAATTTCATTAGAGGTGAAGTACGAATTAATCGAATTGCATGATGGACAATGTCCAAATTGTGAATTGTGGAGATCTCTTCAACACCGCTCGCATGAACACAATTGACATGATTGAGAACCATACAATGGTCTCCCACACCCTACGCAATAGACATACGAATCCATGAAGAGTTAGAAATAAGAGGGTTTGAGAAAAAGAATTATAGAAAGAAAGAGAAGTAGAAGATAAGAATTAAACGATAAGAGGGTGAGGGGAAAAGAATTAAACACCAAAGAGGATAAAGAAGAATATTTTTGAAAACTATTTTTAATTTTTATTTTTTTTAGTTAAGAAAATATTATAATATTATATACTATATAAAACTATATATAATATATAATATATAATATATAGCTAAAGAAAAGTAATATCTAAAAGAAAAATATTTTTGCATTTTTTAAAGGGTAATAAGGAAAAAGATGATAAAATAAGAAAATATTTTTTGTTTTTATTGATTTTATAATTTTTTTATTTTTTTCTGATTTTTTGGTGAATTTTTTTAAATATAATATTTACAACAAGTCGAAAACGCAACTAAAACGATGAAACCGTACTACCCTCCCCAGCAGCGGCGCCATTTTAATTGATCTTGTTTTGCATAGTCGTTATATTCCACGGGCGAGGGTTGAATTTGAAATCTTCGTTAAAGCCGTGTCTCAAACGTGAATGAAAAGAAAGGGGATTTTTATATTTTTAAAACTACTAATTTGAATGACTAAATATGAAAAGATATAAAAGCGACAATTATACTAAAAATATAACGCTAAAGAGATCTAATAGTAATACTACCAACAATAAAGATGTAACACCCCCAAATTTACACAATTCAATACAACGGAAGACTCGTTGGTGTTACGGGATAGCACATTACTCACATCATAGACAACGCTTTAAAAATCGCGTCCTTTGATAATAAAGCATTTCCATTCATAACTATCAAATTTTACATAGGTCCCAAGTCATATTATTTCATAAAATTTTACAAAGCATTTGAATGGAAATTATTGGTTAAGTGCGGGCCATGAATTCTTGTTGTCTTCCCGAGAATTACCTTCAAGTACCTGAGATAAAACATGTTAAAAGAAAAGGTAAGCGATAACGCCGAGTGAATTCATAGAGTTTAATAAAATCCATCAATATAACATTGGTATAAAAGTATTACCAAAAATCATTTTGTACAAGTCTTTGTAATAGGCCATAAAATAGCCAAAGTCATTTTATACAAATCCTTATCAAAATCATAACATAGGCTTTCGCCTTCAAAACCATTATACGAACTAATGTAGTAAAAATATCATACAATACGTTTTATAACGTTGTATAGAAATAAAAACCGTTATATGAATATGGTTATGTCAAACCAAAACACAAACATAAAATCAATAATAAGACCCCGTATTGCTAGCCAGGCAATATATCGTAATTCTGTGCATATAGCAGTATTTCGTTATTTTGGATTATTATAAGCCGCATGACATTGTTACCTTACTACAACAAACAACGTGTAGTTAGCCCGAAACTCAATTTGCCCATCTAAGTTAGCGTGTTGTCACAATAATCACGCTTGGAAATCTTCTCATACATAAATCCGCTTACCAATCAATGTGGCACGACGGGGATCAACCGTCAAGGCGCGAACTGGGGTGATCGTCCCCAAATAGTACTATTATATGCATAAGCGCAACCAAATCCCGGTAGTTCACAATTCATGCTTGATGAGACTGCTTTTATACATAGTCTCATCGTCTAAATAGGGCTTAAAATGCATTAAATATCATCAAAATACCCAAATATATGTTTGTGTTTGTTGCTTGTGTATTTTAGGTACGGATAATGAGAAAATGACAAAAGATCACAAGAATCAATCAAAAACGAACACGGGAAACGAAGCCGCACGATGAACCAAGCCCTAATGAAGAATTTTCCAAAGAAAACCCTTGAAGATTTGAAGAATATTGAAGATTGGTCCTCAAAGTTTGAAGAATTGACACTTTATACCCTTGTTTCTTCATAATTACAAGTTTGGTCCCTAAAGTTTGTCAAAATTACAAAAAGGACCCTTAACTCTGAAGAATTGGCAAATTTAGTCCCTCAACAAAACTAAATTGTCAATAATGGTCCTCCAAGAAGTCAACAAACAAGTCAAAGTCCTTGAAGTTTGAAGACATTACAAGAATGGCCCTTGAAGAATACAATTTGTGCATTTAAAACCCTTTGGAAAAAGTTTATAAAATGTTGTGCCAAATTTGACAAAGCTGCCAAACTTTTTAACAAAGGATTGAAAGTTTGGCTGTTTTAATTCAAAGTAGCAAAAGTTTGGGAATCAAGGGGCCATTTGTGCCAAGACAACACAACCCTCCTTCACCAACCAGAACCCTCCACGTCACCCCACTTACTCCCTTAACCAATCAACACCCCCTAAACATCCACGTCACTTTTCCACCCAAAAACTAAATACTGATTTATTAATCAGTATTATTTTTCCCTCTTAAACACAAATTTAAAACCTTTTTGTCCCTAATTCAAATTAAACCTCACTGTTTACCCTCCCCTAACCCCATAAACCCTAACTAATTAACCCACTAAACCTAAGGGTTTTTGGCCAAATCTCTCCAGAACTATAATTAACCTCACTCTAATCATATCCCACCTTCCCAAAATGTCACCATCCCCTCCCATGTGCCTCTCCAACCCTCCCCTGACCCACTTTTGGACTCCAAGACAAAATTCGGCCAGAAAATCAACGACCAAGACTTGGCTTAAGGACCACGCACCAATTACACCCCTTGGATCGTTTTGCAAAACTGATTTCGCCACAAGCAAACAAGAAAGATCACATGGGATGGAAAATTCAAAATTGCAAAAGGGGTATTTCTGGAATTCTCAAGCATTAGGGTTTAGTATTGTTTTTCAGCTTTCTAGAAGAAGTGTAAGCCTCTATATAAAGGCATTGTAGGACTTAGCTTAGGGCTGTTCTTTTTTCTCCATTTTTGTCACAAGCATTGTAAATCCGTTTTATTTTCTGAAATAAAATTGGTATTGTTTTGTTGATGAGAAGCAAAGAACCTCTTTACATTCCTGCAATTTAATTTCCAAGTTCAATTTCTATTTAAGTTTCTGTCTCAATCCAAGTTTTTTTACTTTCTTTTTTTGAAAATTCGTCCAAAAGCTTTAAGCTTGCATCATAAGCCTGATAATCTTGTAGATTATCAAGCTTAGGTGAGGGTTTAAGCCTTTGTTGATTCAGTTGGTGGTGAAGTTTCAAGATATTTAAAACCAGTTTTCTTATTATTCTATCTAATAAGTCATAAACAGCTTAACCAATAAGCTTGTTTATAGCTTATTGGTATTGTGAACAGTTAAATTTGGTGCTTTATTTTTCTCTTAGCAGGTTTCAAAAGCTCATACCCTTTTGAAAAGTCATGTGGTGTGTGTGTCAAGAGTGACCACCACCACCCTCACTTCCTTTGCTTACTTGTTCATTAGTCCAAGGTTCAGCATCAGGCCCCAGCCTGATTGGAGGTGGTTTATCAACCACTGAGGGACATGGATGTAAGTCCCTCAAGGTAGAATCTTGTTTCATTTTTATTTTTCTCAAAAGTTCAGTTTATGTGATTTTGTATGAATTTTGTGCAAAAGTGTTTAAGTGTAGTTCAAAGCTGTTGGATATCACTTATTCCAGGTTCATATGCATGCTAGATTAGTTAGAAATCAGTTTGGACTTGATTTGCTTTGAATTTGTTTGAAAAATCACTTTCTGAAATTCTTAAGGGGTGTTTGGATTTGTGTTTTAAAGAGATATTGTGACAAGTTTGTGAGTTAAGTCTTGTTTAGAATCATTCTAAGAGTAGTGTTAGGTTATGTGTTAGTGTTGTTTTCATTGTTGGTAAAGTTTAAGTCAAGTTGGGTGCTAAAAAATTGGAAAATTGGTTTAAAATCCAGTAACTGCTTGTGTGCATGAGTTTTTTGTGAATTTTGCTTCTAAATCTTGATAAGTTGCTAGATTATAGGTAACTTGAGGATTGTGAACTGCTTGCATATCATTTGGGTGATCATTGTTCTAGTATTTAGCCGTTGAAGTTCATTTGTGTGCTCATTGCATCAGAAAAAGTCACCAGGCCTAGCAAAGTATATCAACAACATTTCTTGGTGCATTTAAGTGTGTAATTTGCTTGTATCTGCTTGTTTTTGTATTTAATTTGACTCCTTGTACTCCAAAGAGTACAAGGGTGCCTTCTTGTCCAATCAAAACGCCACAAATCAGATAACCAAGTCCTCTTGATTGATTATTGCACAAGTGAAAATACGCACTTGGCTTTATTTTTGTTCATTAGTAAGAATACCATAACTGGGCACGTTTTTGCTCTAATCTTGCTTGAATCTTGAAAATTTGGATTGTTATTTGTGTTTTTAAGCTTAAATAGGTCACTGGATTAAGTTTAAAAAAAAAAAAAAAAAAGTTTTGCAAAAAGGCACACCCTGCCTGGACTCGAACACGCGACCTTGCGTTCCAAGGAGTAGCGTGTTTACCAGTGATCTAGATGGCCTTTTTACGTTTACCTTTCATTTCATTACTTATTTAAATAGGTTTTGTTTTTTTGCTTATTTGGCCAGCAGCTTTTAAATAAGCAGTTTCAAGCTTATTTCTTTTAGCTTTTTCAAGTTTAGCATTTTTCCTAGGTTTTTATTAGGATTATTGATTTTTCTGAGCAAAAAGTAAATTTTTCCCATTATTATTTTATTTATTAGGATTATTTTAAACTTAATTTTTAGAAAGTCATTTAAAAATAGTAAAAAGTAATTTAAAAATCCGGAAAAATAGTTTATAGGCTTTTAATCATATTTTTGAGGTTTACAGCTTATTAGGTTTTCAACTTAGCTTATTTTTAATTTATAGGATTTTAGGGTTTTTAAGCAACTTTAAAATTTAATATAAAATTATTAAATAGGTTTCAGGAAATTTGGTTTGCATTTTTGTTTTAGTTACATTATTTAGGATTTTTGGTAGTTTTTTAGAATTTATTTACAAACTTTTTATTTTTTTGAATATTTTAATATTATTTTATTATTAAAAATTGAAGTTTTATTTTTTCTTGTTTTTATATTTTTCCTAGGTTAAGGACACTTAATTAGGAGTTTTGTCACTTTCCAAATATTTTTTAGACTTTTCAATTAATTTCTAGAATTAATTTAAGATTTAACAGATTTTAATAGTTTTGAAGTGTTTAAAAATAGTTTAATTTGGTTTTAAAATTTTTAAAAATAGTTTTTAGCTTAATTAGTATATTTTTGAGGTTTACAAACTATTAGATCTTGTTTAAGGCTTTTTAATAATTAAAAGTGATTTTTAGGGCTTTAATTAGCATTAAAAAGTCATTATCTAATTAATTAAAAGGTTTTAACAAGTTTGGATTTTTTGTAAACTCTTAGAATATTATTGGGGATTTTTAGTAATTTTTAGGAATTTTTAGGTTAAAATTTTAATTTTGGCACTATTTACGGTTTTACGTTTTCGCCTTTTTCGTCGTATTTTAATCCGTTTTCGTAACCGTCTTTCTCTTCTAATCCCATTTATTTCTCAATCATATAATCACAAATCAATATCAATTCAATACACAACGCACTAGCCTCCTCGAGAACGAACTCGTTCAGGGTCATTCACACACGGTTTTCCTAAATCGTCGTGCTCACTTGCCCTACTTTTACCTTCTTTTTCCTAAAGGGGTAATTTTACAACAATCATTTTGGCGCCGCTGCCGGGGAGGCGTGTTGTGTTTTGGTTGAACCATTGTTGTTTTTATATATAGCCATAAAAGTAATTGTATTAGTAGCACTCTACTAATACGTATTATCGGTTTTTCGTTTTTTGTGAATACTATTACTATATTGTATACGTAGAACAATAAATTTACAAGTACTCCAAATACGTGAGAAATCACAACCTTGACTTGGGAGGTCATTACCCAATCATTGTATTCGAATCTCAAACCAAAGAAAAAGGCAAAAATAGATAAATACTTTCGTGAAGCTCGATTTTGAGAAATACAAACTATAAGGTGGGTATAAGGCGGTTGTATTTCACGACCTAAAGGAAAAAGGCTCTTAAGTGCTTCGCGCCGCCTCGTTTCCTCCGCTTGCTTGTGCGTATTTTGATTTTGAGAGCTAATCGAGGGTTTTGCCGCCCAAAGTATTACTACGTATCATATATATTTTCTTGGTTTCTATTGATTAAACCCTCTTGAACGATTTGGTGTTCCACCATCGTTCTAAAGTCATCGAAGGCGTTCACTTCACGTGTTCGTTTTCATTCCTTGAGGCTTCTTTAATCGAGAGATTTGATTAAGGAGGAGATTTGTAGATTTGTGTCTACCTAATACATTCCAAAAATCCAAAAAAAGTAAAAACAATCAAAAAGAATCTTCTTTGCTCGCCTTCTCGTTGTACGTGACGTTTATGCAAACTCGCTCTAAAGCAAGACGTGCTCGTAAACGAAGAAACAAATCAATCACTCCTTCTAGTGAGGAGTCTCCTATTGACGAACCCATTATAGTGAAAGAAGCACCCATGGCTAATCGAACTATGATGGAGTTGCTTCAAGCACCCACCGAGGGTTATGGAGAAGCGATTGTGATTCCCGCTATCCTTGCGGAGAATTTTGAGGTTAAGACGGGTTTATTGTCCATGATTCAAAACAACAAGTTTCGAGGTGACGAAAAGGAAAACCCTCATAACCACATTCGCCAATTTAATCGTCTCACCGCCACATGCAAGTTTAAGGACGTCTCAAACGACTCGATTAAGATGATGCTTTTACCGTATTCCTTAGCGGGGCCCGCAAAGATTTGGTTAGAGAAAGAGCCACCCAATTCTATATTGACGTGGAAGGATCTCGTTTCAAAATTTGTGAACCAATTTTTTCCGCCCTCTAAGACTACGCACTTGAAAAACGAGATTTCAAAGTTTTCACAAGAGTATAATAAGAGTTTTTCTACGGCTTGGAATAGGTTTAAGGAAATGTTGCACGAATGTCCTCATCATGGTTTTTCCGACTTGCATCAAATTGACACGTTTTACAATGGCTTGAACGATCATGAGCGTGATTATCTTAATGCCGCCGCGGGTGGTAATTTTTTGTGTAAGACGGTCGAGGAAGCATTGTTAATCATTGAGAATAGGTCTAAGGTGTATAGTCCTCGTACAACGTCGAGTGTTTGTAAGACTTCGTCTTCGTCTTCGCCTTCATTGTCACACACCGTTGATGCTTGTCAAATCGAGGCTAATTTGGAGAACAAAATTTTTGATATAGTGAAAGGATTGTTAGTTGAGTTTAAAGTTGGTGAACAACCCGCTCCCGCTACGATTAAAGCGGTTGAGGTTTCTTGTATGTATTGTGGTGGAGCTCACGATTATTCCGAGTGCATTACCAACGGTGGTAACACTTCGAGTGCCTTCGCGGCCGCGGGAACTTATAACCAAAACGGTCAAGTTCCTCGCACTAATCAATTGACTCCACCGGGTTTTCCACCAAATCAAAATGCTAACAATTATCGAAACAATCAAGTTGGTTACCAAAGCAATCAAAGGAACAATTACAAGGGTAATAACAACTATGGGAATCAAGGGAGTAGTAGTAGCCAATTGCAAAACCAAAACCAAAACCGTAATTTTCAAAACACGAGTCAAGGTCTTCAAAATGTTTACACTAAAGAACTTCCAATGGACTTTGTGAATTACGCCACGGCAAATGATAAGATTTTGGAAAACATTCAAGAGCAATTGGCTAATCAAGCTAGGGACACGGCTAAAAAAACTAAGGAATTGGCTAATTTTGTTAAAGAAAATCTTAGCATGAGGAATGAATTGAAAAATGATTTTTCTAACCAAATTCGAGGTCAAAACAACAAGATAGAGCAAAGTCATGCTAGACTTGAACAAAGAATTGACCAAAAAGCCGCTAGTCAAGATTTGAAGTTTAATGGTTTTGATGCTAAGCTTAATGCCATTTTAGAAGCCGTCATGGGAAACAAAGCCTCTACTTCGAGTAGTTTGCCTAGTAACACCGTTTCAAACCCGAAGGGAGAGATGAAAGTGATTACCACACGAAGTGGTAAGACACTTACAGAACCGACTCCTCAACCAATTACTCCAACGGTGGAGGAAATTGAGGAAGAACCCGAGGTGGTGGTCGAAAAGGAGCATATTTCAATCCCACAAAGTACCGCTCATGCCACACCTACGATTGACCCATCACCCATATTGGAACCCGAGATTCCAAAGGCTATGCCTATGCCCCAACCCACACCACCCTTACCTTACCCATTGAGACTTAGGAAGGAGAAACGACAAGAGCGCGACAACTACCAATTCGAGCTTTTCATGAAAATGTTTCGTGATTTGCACTTTAATGTGAGTTTCGCCGATGCTTTGGTCATGATGCCTCGATTTGCCGCTAACTTTAAGAGTATGTTGAACAACAAGGAGAAATTGCACCAAATGTCTAGTTGTTCGTCGGTTTATGTTAATCGCATACCTCAAAAAGTCGGTGATCCCGGTAAATTTTTGATCCCTTGTGCCATTCAAGATATGGAAGAATGCTATGCCTTGGCCGATCTTGGTGCTAGCATTAACTTGATGCCACTTGCAATCTTCAAGTCGCTCAATCTTCCTAATCTTACTCCTTCACGAATGTCTATTGAGTTGGCCGACCATTCCACAATTCTTGCATGTGGTTTGGCGGAAGACGTTTTTGTGAAAGTGGGGAAGTTCTACTATCCCGTAGACTTTATCGTTGTTGACATCCCCACGGATCCTCAAGTTCCTCTTATTTTAGGTCGTTCGTTTTTAGATACGTCTATGGCTTTAATGATGTGCATGCTAGAAAGATCACCTTACGTTTCAACGACGAGGAACTTGTTATAAACGCAACTCAAAATTCTCAACTTTATCATGTTTATTCCGTTGCTACCATAAACCTCGTTGATATGATCGACGTGGTTTGCGAGGAATTTGCACAAGAAGTTTTAGGGTTTGGTGATGAAGAAACTAGTGGCAATCCCACTATGTTAGATCCAATTCTTGATAATTCGACACCAACCTTCACTCTATTTGAAGGTGGTGGTTTTACGTTGGAAGAATTCGATGTTCCACGTACTTGTGACGAAGACCTTGACAACGATGAGGACTTCTCGATTATCAAGGATTTTCTCAACGATTTCCCATTTCCTCCACCCGAGGAGGTTATGAGTATCGAGCCCAAATCTTCACTTGAGGAACCACCTATTCTCGAGTTGAAAGATTTACCTCCTCACCTCGAATATGTCTATTTGGAGGAGGACGACAAGTTGCCGGTTATTATTGCGAAGGATCTTTCAAATGATGAAAAAACGGCACTTGTCGATGTTCTTAAGGACCACAAAGGGGCGATTGCGTGGAAGTTATCCGACATTAAGGGAATCGATCCCAAATTTTGTACCCACAAAATCTTAATGGAGGAGGATTTCAAGCCAACTATCCAAAGTCAAAGGAGGGTGAACCCCAAAATTCACGATGTCATCAAAAAGGAGGTCCTTAAACTCCTTGACGCGGGAATGATTTACCCTATTTCTGATAGCCCTTGGGTGAGTCCTATTCATTGTGTCCCTAAAAAGGGAGGGATGACTGTTGTGCCAAACGATGCCAACGAGTTGATTCCCACTAGACTCGTGACCGGACGGAGAGTGTGCATTGACTATCGAAAGTTGAATGAAGCCACTCGAAAAGACCATTTTCCCTTAGAGTTGAGTTTCCACTGGTGTCGGATGATGAGGGACATCCCGACTTTCCTGCTCATCATGGATTGATGACTCGTACTGCTGACCGTGATTTGACTGTTGTATCTGAGGAAGCTGAGCCTAGTAGGAGGACTGCGATTAGGAAGACGTCCAACCTGAAGAAGAAGTCTACTGTTCCACATCAGAGGTTTAGAGAGCAGCGGGAAGCATTATGGGGTACACCGACTGCTGAGGTTTATAGTGATTCTGATGATACCGTACCACCTGCTGATGGAGCTGGACCATCTGGCGTTAGGACTAGAGCTGCATCCGATTCTGACTCGTCATACACGCGGAAGAGGGTTCGTATGTCTGATCCACCTGCTATACCAGAGACATCGCCTACTCATGGGAGTCGTGCTATGACTACTGCTTCTACACCATCTGCACATCATGATGGAGAGTCTTCTAGACGTAGGTCATGTGTTATCATGATAGGATCTGCTAGGGATTCCGATGCTGTTCGTTTTCGTCGACTTGAGGATGCAGTGTGGGATTTGCTAGAGGATCGTGAGGATAGACAAGAGTTGTTGGATACTGCTCTTGAGGATATTGTTGCTTTGAGGAGTGAGTTGGAGACACTTCGTGGTGGAGACACTACGAGGGGTGCTTCACCGAGATGTACTGATTGTGAGCGTCGTCGTCGTCGTCATGGTTAGAGTGTTATCGTTATCGTGCTGAATTCTAGAGTAGATTACATCTTTTATCTTTTGGGCATTGTATTCACTAAACTAGAGTAGTACTCGGTTAGTTGGACTAGACTAGATGTGATCATAACTCTTATTTTATGACTATGTACTTGTATTGGATATTCTTATTTTGAATGAGAATGTGATCTTATGACTTTGGTTATTGAATATCTTTATTATGGTTGTTGTATCGTAATTTTGTATCATTAGCATAGAAATATATAACGTGTATATTCGTGCTTGAACCTTATTTGCATTGTTGTCTTAACGCAGAGAAACAATGGTGAACACGCGTAATGGTATGACTGACGCACAATTGGAAGCACTGATTACGCAACGAGTGACTGCCGCTTTGGCAAACGTACAAGCCAACAACAACGTGAACCAAGCACCGCCGAACGTTGTTGAGAACCGACCACCTAAGCCATGCACTTACAAGGACTTTAGGAATTGTGACCCTCTGAATTTCAATGGTACTGAAGGAGCTGTTGGATTAGCTCGATGGGTTGAAAAGATGGAATCGGTGTTCCGCGTAAGTGGATGTACTGTTGAAACCCAAGTGACTTATGCTACTTGTACTTTAGTTGCTGGAGCGTTGACATGGTGGAACACCCATGTGCAAACTGTTGGAGCCGAGGAGGCGTATGGAATGACTTGGGAGGAACTCAAGAAGTTGTTGACTAAGGAATACTGTCCTCGTAATGAAATTCAGAAAATGGAAATTAAACTGTGGAATTTGACTGTGAGGAACAATGACATTGGGGCGTATACAAGGAGATTCCAAGAGTTATGTTTGCGATGTCCTGCAATGGTTCCGGATGAGGAAAAGAAAGTTGAGCGCTACATTTGGGGTTTACCTGGTAGAGTTCAAGGGAATGTGACGTCGTCTGGACCGACTAAGGTTAGTGATGCTATAAGGATGGCTCATAGTCTAATGGATCAAGTTGTTCGAGCAAATGCTGGGTATGCCGCAGACAACAAGAGAAAGTGGGGTAATAACCAAAGGAACAACCATGGGAACAATCCGAATAAGAGGCAAGACATTGTGAAAGCGTACACTGCTGGTACTGGGGAAAGGGAGTGTACAATGGGACGTTACCTCTATGCAATCGATGCAAGCGTCACCACAATGGACAATGCAATGTACGGTGTCACAACTGCAAGAAAACCGGACACATTGCTAGAGACTGTAAGTCACCACAGAACCCGAAAGCCAATGTCACCTGTTTCGAATGCCAGCAAAAGGGACACTACAGCAACGAGTGCCCAAAGAAAAAGAACAAGGACCAAGGAAAAATTGCTAAGGCTGGGGAAGCTCGTGGAAGAGTTTATGTGATAGGAGGAGGAGAGACACAAGAAAACCCCGACGTCGTTACGGGTACGTTTCTTCTCAACGATCGTTATGCTTCTATTTTATTTGATACTGGAGCCGATAGGAGTTTTGTGTCGACTGCCTTTAGTGCCTTAATTGATATGACCCCTTCGCCTTTAGACACTAAGTACACTATTGAGTTAGCTAATGGAAAGTTGATAGAAGCCGACACTATCCTTCGCGGATGTACTTTGAATCTTTTAGGTCGTCCTTTCGTTGTTGATCTTATGCCTGTCGAATTAGGGAGTTTTGACGTAATTATCGGAATGGACTGGTTATCGAGATACCGTGCTACGATTATCTGTGACGAGAAGGTCGTTCGTTTACCATATGGAGATGGAGTTTTGGAGGTACAAGGAGTTGGATGTAAGGGAAAAGGGAAATCACGACTGAACATTATTTCGCGTATCAAGGCTCAGAAGTTTCTGTCGGAAGGTTGCCACGTATTCTTAGCCCGTGTTACGGAAAAGCGGACGGAAGAAAAGCGGTTGGAAGATGTACGTATCGTACGGGATTTTCCGGAAGTATTTCCCGAAGATTTGCCTGGATTGCCGCCGGCTAGACAAGTTGAATTCCAGATCGATCTAATACCAGGAGCAGCGCCTGTTGCTCGAGCGCCTTACCGTTTAGCACCATCGGAAATGCAAGAACTATCAACACAACTACAAGAGTTGACTGATAAAGGATTCATAAGACCAAGTTCTTCACCCTGGGGAGCTCCGGTCTTATTTGTAAAGAAAAAGGATGGAAGTTTTCGAATGTGTATCGACTATCGTGAGTTGAACAAACTTACCATCAAGAACCGTTATCCGTTACCTAGAATCGATGATTTGTTTGACCAATTACAAGGATCGAGTGTTTACTCAAAGATTGACCTTAGGTCTGGTTATCACCAATTGAGAGTTCGTGAGGAAAATGTTGCTAAGACTGCTTTTAGGACAAGGTATGGACACTACGAGTTCCAAGTGATGCCGTTTGGTTTGACAAACGCACCTGCTGTATTTATGGACCTCATGAACCGGGTGTGTAAACCGTATTTGGATAAGTTTGTCATTGTGTTCATCGATGACATACTAATTTACTCAAGGAATGAGAAAGAACATGAGGAACACCTTAGAATAATATTGGAATTGCTTAAGAAGGAGGAGTTGTACGCTAAGTTCTCAAAGTGTGATTTTTGGTTGCCAAGAGTACAATTCCTAGGACACGTTATTGATAACAATGGGATTCATGTTGATCCTGCTAAGATTGAGTCAATTAGGGAGTGGACTGCTCCTACAACACCGACTGAAATTCGCCAATTTTTAGGACTCGCCGGATATTACAGAAGGTTCATCGAGGGATTCTCGAAGATCGCGAAACCATTGACAAAGTTGACTCAAAAGAAAGTGAAATACGAATGGGGAGATAAGGAGGAATTAGCATTCCAAAAGTTGAAACAAATGTTGTGTAGTGCACCTATTCTATCGTTACCAGAAGGATCGGAAGACTTTGTGGTCTACTGCGATGCATCAGGAAAAGGATTAGGAGCTGTGTTGATGCAAAGGAAGAAAGTTATTGCGTACGCATCTCGACAATTGAAAACGCATGAGAAAAACTACACTACGCACGACTTAGAACTGGGAGCCGTGGTATTTGCCTTGAAATTGTGGAGACACTACTTGTATGGAACCAAGTGTGTTGTCTACACTGATCACAAAAGCTTACAGCATATTCTTGACCAAAAGGAACTGAACATGAGACAACGTCGATGGATCGAGTTGCTCAGTGATTATGACTGTGAAATCCGTTACCACCCTGGGAAGGCCAATGTGGTGGCAGATGCACTAAGCAGAAAGGAACAATTATTGACACGTAGAGTTAGATCGTTAGCTATGATTATTAACCCGAACTTACCTGTGCAAATTCGTGAAGCACAAACCGAAGCCCTTAAGCCTGAAAACGTTGAAGCTGAGAAACTAGGAGGAATGGTTACTAAGAAATTGGAGACTAGCACAAACGGAACGCTATGTCTAAATGGTAGAAGTTGGTTGCCACTATTTGGAGGACTTAGGAACGTGATTATGCACGAGTCGCATAAATCTAAGTATTCGATCCACCCCGGATCTGACAAAATGTATCAGGATATGAAAAAGCTATATTGGTGGCCAAATATGAAAGCTGAAATCGCTACTTACGTAGGGAAATGTTTAACATGTGCTAGAGTGAAAACAGAACACCAAAAACCATCTGGACTGTTGGTTCAACCGGTAATCCCTATGTGGAAGTGGGAAAACATAACCATGGATTTCGTAACTAAGCTGCCTAAAACGACAAACGGATATGACACAATTTGGGTAATTGTGGATCGACTTACGAAATCTGCACACTTTTTGGCTATGAAGGAGGACGATTCAATGGATAAGCTTACGAGACTATACCTGAAGGAGGTAGTCGCTAAGCATGGAATACCGATCTCGATCATTTCCGATAGAGATGGTAGATTTACTTCAGAATTCTGGAAATCACTTCAGAAAGCGTTGGGTACGCAATTGGACATGAGTACTGCTTATCACCCGCAGACTGACGGACAAAGTGAGAGAACTATTCAAACGCTGGAGGACATGTTGCGCGCGTGTGTACTGGACTTTGGAAAACAATGGGATAGACACTTACCTCTAGTGGAATTCTCTTACAATAACAGTTATCATACTAGTATTAAAGCTGCACCGTTTGAAGCGTTGTATGGTCGTAAATGTCGTTCGCCTGTGTGTTGGAGCGAAGTTGGGGATAGCCAACTTACTGGACCCGAACTAATCCGTGAAACAACTGAGAAGATCGTTCAGATCAAGAGCCGAATTCAAGCAGCCCGTGATCATCAGAAGAGTTACGCCGATGTTCGACGTAAGCCTCTCGAATTTCAAGTAGGAGACCGAGTGATGCTGAAAGTATCGCCTTGGAAAGGTGTGGTACGTTTTGGCAAACGAGGAAAGTTGAACCCCCGTTATATTGGACCGTTCAAGATTTTAGCTAAGGTTGGAACCGTAGCCTATCGTCTTGAATTACCCCAAGCATTGAGTCGCGTGCACAACACTTTTCATGTTTCGAACTTGAAGAAGTGCCTTTCTGATGAGACACTTGTTATACCGATGGAGGAACTCCAAATCAACGACAAGATGCAATTTGTCAAGGAACCTGTTGAAATCATGGACCGGGAGGTCAAACGATTGAAACAGAGTCGTATACCGATCGTGAAGGTGAGGTGGAATTCTAAGCGTGGACCTGAATTCACCTGGGAGCGTGAGGATCAATTTCGCAAGAAATATCCGCGCCTCTTTGACAACACTGGAGCCCATGACACTCCTAAGCTTTGAGGACAAAGCTTAATTAACAATGGGATGATGTAACAACTGGTAATTTTCTTACTTTGTAAAATGACCATTTTACCCTTTGACTTTTTATTTAGTCAACTATGTACTTGAACTGTGTATAAACCGGGAAGTTATCCCGCGTTTTCTGAAAAACTGTTTTATGACAAGTGATGACTTGACACTGAGCTCAGTCATCGTTTTGAAATCTTCTGTGAATTTGACCAGACTGCCGTAACGGTCAATGAATTGACATAATCCGTGAGATTATTCGTTATCTGTGAATTACGTGTTTAACTGCTTTATTTTAACTGCGTGATTGTTATTTTCATTTACTACGTATTTAATTAACCCAGTACGTATTTATAAACATGTATTTTAGTATTTTTGCCATTTATAGTAATAAATCGTAGTTTCAGTGAATATTTACTTAACGTATCGCGTTTTCGTATTATACGTCGTTTTTACGAGTAACCGTCGTAAGCATGCATAAAACACTTTACGAAACGTAAAATGTCAGTTTTCGTCAAAAAATCATAAAATTAATATATTTCGTCAATTTTCTAAGTTTTACGCATTTTTAAACGTAACTGCATACTTTTCACTAATTACCTAAAACTAATTAACCTTTTTACCTTAAACCTTTTAACTAATTACCTAAGTAAAAATTTTGAATAATTTACCCCCCCATGGGACCCATTATAACCGGCCACCATACACAACACATGCATACTTGAACCAAAATTACACACTTTGCTAATTTGGTGTCTATTTTTCCCACTAAACAAGAAACCCTAAAATGTCATTCTCATCACACAAATAATTCACTTCACATTTCACAATTCAAAAACACAAATCTCTCCTCTCTCTCTCTCTCTAAACACACGGCACAAACACACAACACATTTTCCACCATTGTTGAATTTTAAAAAGCTTCATTTTTTCAAGATTTAACACAAAACAAATACACCCAAAGGTTTAAAAACACAAAAGGAAGAATGGTTATTCATGGTTTGTTGATTTGAGTAGTTTTGGGTTGAAGATTCTTGAAGTTGTAGATTTGTTGTTGTTGATTATTTGTTGAGTAGAGCGTAGATCGTGTTACCGTCGTTACGTAGAATCGTTACACAAGGTTATTTCTTAAACCTTTTTCAATCTTTTCATTTTCATGCATAATCTTTGAAGATTCATGCATATATGTTACTCATCATCTATTTTCTTGAAAATAAAATGGTAAAAACTATTTTGGTCATGATAAATTTTTAGATCTATAAGTATTTTGAATAAATCTTTTAAATCAGTGTATGAAAAGGTTTTAATTCAAGGATTTATAAAATATATACATATATATTTTTGTGATTTATGAACTTGAAAATAAATCTTTGATTTTTATGATGTTTATGAGTATTTGGAAGGAAGTAGTAGTGTTATTACTAGTGGGTACGCTTAAAAATGGTCGAAAACGCGTTTGTACGAAAAAGTCGTATTCTGTCCGAATTATTTATGGGGTTTAACGGGTTGTAAAAATTGTTTTGACACTAGTTTAGTTCGAGATTGTGAAAATATAAGTAAATACCTTCGTTTCGGTATATTATAAGCTAAAAACGGAGTTAAAACGAGAAAGATATGGGCGTTTAAAGTTTGATGACAGAAAACTTATTTTTTTTGAGACATACTAAAAATACACTTGCTGTCCATATTTTTAAAGTGGTCGAAAAGACGTTTTCAAGTTAAACCGAGTCGTTTTTAGTGTCGAAATGGGTACTAAATGCTATATATGATTGTTGGGAACGATTTGAGAAAAGCGAAAGCGCTAGATATATATTGTTGAAAGTGAAAATTGGGTTACATTGCGAGAAATGATTTGTTGAGCGTTGTGGTTGAGAGATTGATTGAAAATTTGGGATTTTGAGTCGAGATTTGGGAACTTACCAAAAATGGCAATTTTTGAAATGGCGCTGAAAGGCTGCCGAAATTTCTATGAAAAGCGTATTGAGAAAATTTATTAAGATAAATTTTGGTAAAATAAATTTTACGCCGAAAGGCTGTCGAAATTCCGTTGAGAAACGTGTTGAGAGATTTTATTAAGATAAATTTTGGTAAATTAAAATTTACGCCGAAAGGCTGTCGAAATTTCGTTAAGTCAAAAATAAATATTTTTGCCTAAGTATATACGATAATACTTATAACGATACGATAATTACTAGTCACGTTTTTAAACAAGATAATGTATGTATGAACGATGAGTAACGTACGTGACGAATTATTATGACTTATTTGCTAGCGCCTAAACTATAGTATTATATTTAGGTTGTTGCTAGAGTGCTCGCTTCTATTTGATCATACTTGTGCGGTTTGTATCGTTGCTTGAGGTGAGTTTATAGTTCCCTATTAAACTGCTTTCTATGTTTAATGTTTTGGGATGTGATGAATGCTATTGATGCTTGCTTCTGAATGCAAGTAAAACTATTTTTCTGTGAACGCTTCGTGAACACTATTTATGAGATAGCTTAAGTTGCTTGAGCCATAGTCCCCACTATCGTGAATCGTTAGTTACTCTGCTGGAGTAAGCTCTTATGTTACGGATAGATTTATTGAGGGTTGACAACCTCCACTCGGGCATTCTGACGCCGGACGAGTGTGTACCATTTGTATGAACGGAGTTATCTTGGCTAGGTACTCTTTTGGGGCAAATTTATATGTGCAATCTATTGCATGTACTGGATCACTAGTTTCGATGTCACGAGCTTAGCGCTATCATAAATATTGTGAACACCCAATTTATCCTACACTTGGCACTATATCTCCTATAGTTGCATGTGTACATGAAATGGAATCTGAAAACGTATGACTATGAATTTTTACTTGAAACCTATATTCTCACCAACTTTATGTTGACCCAATTTAGCATTTATCTCAGGTATTTGATGATGATTTGTATCTGCTACGTGAAGTACTTGGAGTCCGCATGCATTCATGACCGCTCTTCGGACATTTATTCACTTATGCTTTTGAACTATTATCTCGTTGATGTTTAAAACTTTTACATTCCGCTGCATTATCTTTTGAAACTGAGACCTTTCGTATTATGATGCTTTTAATTTAAATTCAACGAGGTATTTTTATAAAACGTCTCATTTAGAGTCGTTCTCTTGTACCTTGAACTATGATGCTATGACGTAACAGCCCCCGAGCTTCACCGCTTCCGCATATCACATTTTGGGGTGTTACAGTAACAACAAATGGTGATTCACCAACCTTCTTCGTTTCTTGTTCCACAAGTTGTGCAGCCAACTTTGAATCAAACTCTACTTGAGCTGCATCCTTTGGAACTTCTGTTTCTACCATGATTCCTTTACCCTTATCTAATGGATCAATGATGGGTAAAGATGATGATGGTACCTGTGAAGACACTTCCGTGATGATAGCTGATGTGTGACAATCCGTCAATTTATGGTTGATATTTTATTCTCAAGTGTTATTTAAAAACATTATTTTAATGTTATATTATGAACTCACTTATTTTTGGGAAGAAATTTGGATTTACGTCTTGAAGTAGCATCGACTACGTCTAAACCGAAGGATTCTACGTTACGTGCTTACGTTTACATACACCGTTTTGGTGACAGTCCGACACTTCAGGAAATAAATTTATCCGTGAATATTATTTTGGGATTTTAAATTTGAGTTAGTTCATAAACTCACAAATTTACGAGAAGAGATTAGGACTTACGTGAATAATTTAACGTCCTTTACGACTAAACCGGAAACCTTAGGATTACGTATTTATGTTTTCGAACTCCGTTTTTGATGAGACAATTCTTATTAGATTCGTTTTGTGTCGTTGATTCATAATTTATAAAAACGTTTTTCGTAAAACGACCCGAGGGAACGCAAATTGAGGAAACTAGAATCGAGGAGTACCCGTAATTTAATAGGTATGGGACAAGTTTACACTTACCCACCCCTATACAAGTGGCGTCTAACATAAGCCATACCACCCTTTGGTGGCTAGCAAACATGCACTAAATGGACACATGTCCATCTAGTTTCATCAAAACCACTTAAGGCATAAACAAGCTAAACTAAACCATTTGCATACATGCAAACCAAGAAAAAAACACATATCTCTCTCTCTTTGCTCTCTTGGCCGTCCTCCACCATAGCACCACCACCATAACCATCAAAAATTCACCATAAACAAAGGCTACAATCTACATATGTTGAAGGCCTATTGAAGTCATGAAGATTTGAGGTGATCATAACCTATGAAAAGGAGTTTTCATGAGGTTAAAGGGCTGATTTCATGGAGATGTTCATCCATCCAAAGGACCCAAGAAGTTTCCTTGCTAAAGTTGAAGATTTGATAACAAGAACCAAGTCTTGTTCATCAAAAACCTCATTTTTTCATCACTAATGGTGGTATAGAGATTTCTCTTCCTATCCTCTTGTTATTTTGATTATGTAATCTTGTATTTTCTTTCCTATTGTATATGTATATGATGAATATATGATGATAAAAATATTATGTGGGGATATGGTGTTGATAAACATGGGTAAAAACATGGAAAACCACAGGTAAAATGGTTAAAAATCTTGCTTAATGTGATGGCTGTATAAAAACAGTAAGTAACCAAATGTTAAACTGATAAAATGGTAAAGTGGAATCAATATACAGTAAGTATTAGATGTCATACACATGTGAGAGTTTTCCATGCAATGGAATCATAAAAATGAGTGAGATATGATCAAAACAAGTTTGGAGTGCAAATCTGCCTACACTGTTTTGGACGAATTTATTAAAATATTTAGAAGTTGATTCATCAGTAGCTATAATGGAATAAAATGAAGCACATATCATTTAGTTTCGGTGATAAAAATTTGAGGTCCTATCTCCATATATAACTCTAGATATGGACATTTTAGTGGATTGAAAATTTAGGACAGATTTGATAAAATAAATAGTATATAATATAAGCACTCAAAATTTTGTATTTATAAAATATACATATATAAAACCCACTAGTTGATAATCATTATAAATAAAGATGTATATATATATTGATATTAAAATAGGACATGTTATATAAGTTACAAGTATAAATGTTTTTCCAAGTTATAAAACTATATACTAAGTTTTACGTCTTTTCAGCTAAAACCGAAAGATTAAAATTTTTGTCAAATAAAACTTAGACAGGCGGACCCGTCTAATATAAACTTTTATAAACTCACATACTGATATATGAACTTATATAACAAGTAAAAACCGATAAAACCCGAGCGTTACAACATATAGACATTAACGGGCCAAAGTAGCCTTATTGGACTATAAACCCGACTAGTTAGTAAAACACTTATAAACTTACTTATTGGGCTTAACCCAATTGGGCGCAACATGTAAAGTATAATACTGATAACAAAAGTATAATTGGGCTAGTATAATATATCGGGCTTGTAATAGGCCCATTGGGCCTCAAAATATAAACAAGTTGAACTAGTGTAACTAGTCTTGAAAATTTCCAACACATAACATTATAATGTGGAAGAAAGATGTACAATCCCACTTGATCATCATCATATTTATAAAATCATCATATATATACATAGTTATGATTTTTATAAAGTCATTGGACAAGAGTCTAAGACAAGTATTATTTGTCTAGGTTTCCGTGATTGAAGTACGTACCGTACATCTGAATTGCCGATAACCCGATTTCCCACATCAACATGAGTTCATAGCCTCGCACTCTTTTAAATGTTTTTATGAAATATTTTATAAACCCGCGAGGGAGATAACATGTTAGTTTTTATGAAATAGGACACTAGTTGTCCCGATTGTTTGTTTTATCGATTTGGACCCGAATGATTGTATGACCCGATGAATAATTATATGACCCGATGTATGAAATGAAATGGATTATTAAAGTTAGGTTATGTCACTAAAAGTCCCATTAGCATGAATTGTGAACTACCGGGATTTGGTAGACGCTTATGCATATAATAGTACTATTTGGGGACGATCACCCCAGTTCGCGCCTTGACGGTTGATCCCCGTCGTGCCACATTGATTGGTAAGCGAATTTATGTATGAGAAGATTTCCATAGCATGATCTTTGTGACGACACGCTAACTTACATGGGCAAATTGAGTTTCGGGTTAGCTACCCGTTGTTTGTTGTAGTAAGGTAACAATGTCATGCGGCTTATAATAATCCAAATAACGAAATACTACTATACGCACTGAATTGCGATATATTGCCTGACTAGCAATACGGGGTCTTATTATTGGTATTATGTTCGTGTTTTGGTTTTACATAACCATGTTCATATAACGATTTTTATTTAACTCTATACGACGTTATAAAACGTATTGTATGATATTTTTACGACATTGGTTCGTATAATGGTTTTGAAGGCGAAAGCCTATATTATGATTTTGACAAGGATTTGTATAAAATGTTTTGGCCTATTTTATGGTCTACAACAAAGATTTGTACAAAATGATTTTCGGTAATAATTTTATACCGATGATATATTAATGGTTTTATTAAACTCTATGAATTCACTCTGCGTTATCGCTGACCCTTTTCTTTTAACATGTATTGTCTCAGGTACTTGAAGGTAATTCTCGCGAAGACAACAAGAATTCATGGCCCGCACTTAAATAATAATTTCCATTCAAATGCTTTGTAAAACCTGTATGAAATACAATGACTTGGGACCTATTTAAATTTGACATTTATGAATGGAAATGCTTTATTATTAAACGACGCGATTTTAAGCGTTGTCTATGATGTGAGTAATGTGCTATCCCGTAACACCAACGAGTCTTCCGCTGTATTTAATTGTGTAAATTTGGGGGTGTTACAGTTTGGTACCAGAGCTCTCGTTATAGAGAACGAAAGATTTTTAAAACCAAGGTTTTGAATAAAACATTTCAAAATCTTTTAACTATAAACATTTTTCTCAAAATGTCTAAAAATCTTTGGACTATAACGGCGCTGAAGAATTCCCGAGTTACCAACAAGGCCAGACTGAGAAGTGTTATTTTAATATATATATAACTTGGATTATATATATGATGTAATTTTATTACATGATTGTTTGATGATTATTTTGATATTTATACGAGGTATTTATACGACGTAGATTGTCACAAGGAACCCTAAAATCTCCTAGTAAATCAATCGAAGCTATTTCCGTAGGAATTTTAGCTATTCTAGATCTAAACCGAGTTGTGGATAATTATGATCCCAACAAAATGGTTGATATTCGTAGAAACGTTAATATTAGTTGATTGTAATCTTGAAGAAGAATTGGCGAGATTAAATCTGATATCGATGTCATGACGATCTTTCCTTATAGAGTGGAGTTTGACAAAACGTTACCACCTGGAAAGGTGTCATCTGATTCGTTGTCACCCAATTCTTAACTTTGAAATCGAAAGGGGTGAATGTTGCACTTGAGGCTGTCATTGGAGCCTTTACCCAAAAGCCTCATGCCACTAGTACCTTTCCGAGAAGTCTAATAGAATGTATGAGTCATTTCATACTAGTGACTCATTTGATAACTATTGTTGTAAGGGCTATAGGATTGGAAATTAAGTGTTGTTCATATTGAGATTTTATTGCCCTATTAAGGTCTAAAAATAAGGTTGAAAGTATTGGAGAATGAGGTAGGATATCGCATTAAGTATAAGTTGATTGAAACTTGATAGAGTAAAATTTAACTCGCATGGAATATGAAATTGTCAAGAGGAAGTCGTTAAGTTCTGTGATTGAATTATAAGGTTTTAATTGATTGTTGATTCGTGTTAAGGGTTGTTCCTAGGCCATTGTCCAATGACGAGGATGCCTAGTGTCCAATAAATAAATTGAAGAAATCTTCTTCTGAATTGGGACCGATGGATATTCCGGGACAGGTGGGACACCTAATGACTCTTGTAGATTAGCATTCATTATGGTATCTTTTAAAAATACCTAACTTAACTGATACACCAGTTGGTAGGATGAGTTCTTGGAATTGTATGACATAGTGACACATAATGTGTTACGGTACAATTTTGACTTGTTTGTGATTAATGAAAAGACTACCATTGATTGCTAAATCCTACATGTATCGATGTTATCTATCTTTTATTGCTTCATCCTAATGTTCGCATTAGTGATGCAACCATTGAACAAGTACTCATCTCGATTTGAGTTACGTTGTGGATTATTCCTGAGTGCCATCGAAGTCATGAACCTTATGATTATTTGGCTAAGCTCATTTCCTGATATATTGAAGTTAGTTCTTGGTGAACAACTTTTCACCACTCCTTTGTAGATCACTCATTGTTTTTATAAGATAAACAGTATCCCTTGAGAAAAATTGAATTTTCAACACTATAAGATTATTCAAAGTGAGATTTATAAGTGATCGTTATCGAAATGAAGTTGTTTATAAAACACCTTGGAAAACTTAATTGTTCTCATAACAAAGAAAGTCTTTGTAAATTTATTTTTTATTCTTATTTAAGAATTAAGCATGAAAATGTTTTTATTATAAACATGATGATAAAATTTTGACGAGCTGAGCATTGCATTGTTAATCTTGAAATTGTATATAGTTGCGCGCCTACATACAATTTGGAAGGGACCACGCAAGGCTGATTAGTAGTCACCATGAAATTATTAATAAACACTGAATTTTCATTGAAGATTATGAAAGATTAAATTTTATGACATCTGCAAGAAGTGAAAAATAAGGACATATTGTTAGGGACACCTACAAATGTGCCCGTACCATTTATTCTTCTGAATTGAGTTTACTCATCTGTGGATATTGTCTTATTTGACAAATTGATATTCCCTTCTTGTCCAATTCTCCCGTGGTGAGATTCTTAGGAAAAGTATCTGATTACCGAGTGTTGATACCCGACCGGATGTATCAATGTTCCTATCATTTCTTTTGATTAGATTTCATTTGAATGACCTGGGAAACGATCCGAGGAGCTTTCGAATGCGTACTCAATTCATGAAAACATGTGATAAACTCATATTCGTTAATGTTTTTGTCTGTATCTGAATTGAAATTCTCTTGTGTAGATTATGCGTTGACCTTACTCTTTTAATGGTAGTTGTGTCTCCATATATCCTTGAATTTGTGAAGGGTTATGAGTTATTATTAGTCTTTTGAGAAGTCCACATCTTATCGACGGCAATAAAACTGGAAAGTTGGTAGTGCAAGTAGAATGGATTGATTGATTATGACATGACGACATTGTCTTAATTGATGGGAACTCGAGTAGAATTCCCCTAAAAGATAAGATGTTGATTATCGAAAGTAATCTAAATAATTCCCGATAGATGGCTGTATCCTGCATTTAGACTTGAAATTATATCGTGAATGGTTGTGAATTAGTCATAGATATTATAATCTAGAAAGAACTTAAAAGTGAATATATTAAAAGATGTTTATGTTATCTGAAACTTTAAGAGGTATTGCTGGTGAATTACCTAGACTTTCGCCATTAAGGCAAGTTGAATTTGGTATTGATTATATTCCTGGTGCTGCACCTGTGGCGTGTGCACTGTACGTCAGCACCATTTGAATTAAAAGAATTACTGTACAACTGAGAGAGTTGTCGGAGAAGGCTTTTATTTTACCGAGCTCGTCATCATGAAGAGCTATGGTGTTATCATTCTTTATAATTGTTGAATTACCATGAACTAGGTAAATTGATGATAAAAATCTATATCCACTACCCAAGATGATAGATTTGTTCGATCATTTAGAAAGTTTTAGCGTATGTTTTAAAGATTTGATCCATGGCATGGTTACAACTTCGCGTCCCCGAAAAATATTATCTATTCCAATTACTACATCCAGAACTTGTAATGACCATTATGAGTTTCATGTTATGTCATTTGGATTGACCAATGCACATGTGGCATCCATAAATTGGGTTAATCACGTGTGTAGGCTGTAAATTGATAAATTCATGCTTGGGATCATTAAGGACCATTTGTTTGTTTATAAGAATAAGAAGGAGTTAATAATTATTTATAGATTGCCCTGAATTGACCGAACAATAAAAACTTGTACCTTGAATTTTTAACATGTGATTTAAGGCTTAATCCTTTATATTAATTGACCGTGCGATTAATAGAAAATGGAATATATTGACTCTTCAAAGATTGGAGCCATTAAGGCTTTGGTATATACCAAAAAGAAAGGTGCAAATATGTTTTGACAACTATTTTATCAAAGGATTTTTAAGGGATTATTCCGTTATAACCAAAACATTTAATTAAACTTCTGTTTAGGGGTAAATGTTTGGGTATATCTCAGACAACCTAAGAGGGATTGAGGAAACAGTTTAAACCAAGACTAAAAACGGCAATGTTTGCTTTTCAATTAAGAAAATTTTGACCAAAGTATAAACCAAGATTTTTCGAACATTTACGAATCTTATTAAGTATTTTCAATAAATCAACAAAAATCGTGTTAACTAAATTCAAATTTATATTTGAACATTTTTCTATAATTGGACGAACTGAGAAAATTTAAAACTTTTTACGTTTACATTTCAAAAAAAATTAAATATTTATTATTTTATTACTCGTAATACTCATCGACACTTTAAACGTGGGATTGAGCAAAACTGATAAAAATAATAGTTGAGACGAAACTAAAACTTAGAAAATATGAAGAAAGAATTTTCGAATAAATACGGTCATGATAGTTATTTCATCAGGAAAAGTGAATGTAGATACTGACAAATTATATAGAAAGGATAAAGAACCAATTAGGATGTATTTCTTAATAATGATTGTGCAAAATAAATTGCCCGAACAATTTAAAAATAGCTGATGCTTGTAAAAAGGATAATATAGATAATAATCGGGGTTCGCGGCTAATGTGAACCATTAGAGTTGAGAAGCCAATGGCGTTAAATGTATAAAAGGCAACTTGTGGTTGCCTAAATATTGAGATATAGTCATGTTGGAATCTCGTAAGATTAAGTATTCTATTCATGTCATTTATGATTAAATGTATCTTTATCTGAAGAAGTTGTACTGATGCAATTTGTGAAGGCCGACAACGCCTCATACATTAGTAAACGACTAAACTATTGCAAAGGTCATCATCTGAATTTGATTCGATTTGGGTCATCATCGACAGACTGACCAAATCTACTAACATCATTCCAGTTAATGATAAATTCTCGATGAAGAAATTGACTCTTTTGTATTTAAAGGAGTTATGTAAGCATGGTGTGCCTGTATCGATCATCTCTATCAAGATCCTCGCTTCGCATCGAATTTCTAGAGTTTTGCTCAGAAGTCACTGGGAACGAACCTTGATGAGAGTACTGTTTACCACCCCAATCGAAGGGACGAGGTAAAGTAACGATACAAAACACTAGAAGTCTTGTTTTATGTCTGAATGATTGACCTTTGGTAATAAACCGTATAATCGCTTTCCTTTGGAAAGATTATCATTGATAATTATCGTATTAGGATCGAGATCGAATCTTGTGAGGATATATATTAGATCATCTGACCCACTGTGAGTTGAACATGTCTTTTAGGTTTAAGGTTTCCTATGATGACGAACCTAACCTTACAAAATCCCCGACCCGCGTGACCTGAAATGATTGTTGAATTTAGGATCTGATTATTGACTACCGGTAGTGGGCAGGAAGTTATGTGAATATGAAGTGTAGACCTTGAAGTGCATGATGGGTAGCGAAGTTATGCCAAAAAAAATTTACCATGGAAAAGTGAATTGATGATTTGAAAGACTATGGGAAATAAGTCCCCGTTGTATGGGACCATTGAGATGATGTAAAAAGATTGGTTTGAAAGGCATATAAGCTGGATCTACCCTAGGACTTCAAGGGTTGCGTGAATTATGATTCGTATATCTAACTTGATAAAATGTCTATCAAGTGAAAATATAACTATTCCGTAATGAAGTCTAGATCGGCAAAAAGTTGCATTCATCAAAAACCCGTGAACATCATGGATAGAGAAAATAAGGCAACATTAAGCCTGATCTTATTCCCGTAGTTATGTTTGATGAAACTCGCGTATTGTACTGAATTACACTTGTGAGAAAAGACCGAATGTGGAGGAAATACCCACATGCTTCTAACTCTATAAGAAGCGAGTAGTAAGATAAATTGATCTTTGAGGACAAAGATCCTGTTTAGGGGTTAATTCTGTGACAATCCGTCAATTTATGGTTGATATTTTATTCTTAAGTGTTATTTAAAAACATTATTTTAATGTTATATTATGAACTCACTTATTTTTGTGAAGAAATTTGGATTTACGTCTTGAAGTAGCATCGACTACGTCTAAACCGGAGGATTCTACGTTACGTGCTTACGTTTACATACACCGTTTTGGTGACAGTTCGACACTTCAGGAAATAAATTTATCCGTGAATATTATTTTGGGATTTTAAATTTGAGTTAGTTCATAAACTCACAAATTTACGGGAAGAGATTAGGACTTACGTGAATAACTTAACGTCCTTTACGACTAAACCGGAAACCTTAGGATTACGTATTTACGTTTTCGAACTCCGTTTTTTATGAGACATTTTTTATTAGATTCGTTTTGTGCCGTTGATTCATAATTTATAAAAAACGTTTTTCGTAAAACGACCCGAGGGCACGCAAATAGAGGAAACTAGAATCGAGGAGTACCCGTAAATTAATAGGGATGGGACAAGTTTACACTTACCCACCCCTATACAATTGCCGTCTAACATAAGCCATACCACCCTTTGGTGGCAAGCGAACATGCACTAAATGGACACATGTCCATCTAGTTTCATCAAAACGACTTAAGGCATAAACAAGCTAAACTAAACCATTTGCATACATGAAAACCAAGAAAAAAAAACACATATCCACCATAGCACCACCACCATAACCATCAAAAATTCACCATAAACAAAGGCTACAATCTACATATGTTAAAGGCCTATTGAAATCATGAAGATTTGAGGTGATCATAACCTATGAAAAAGAGTTTTCATGAGGTTAAAGGGCTGATTTCATGGAGATGTTCATCCATCCAAAGGACCCAAGAAGTTTCCTTGCTAAAGTTGAAGATTTGATAACAAGAACCAAGTCTTGTTCATCAAAAACCTCATCTTTTCATCACTAATGGTGGTATAGAGATTGCTCTTCCTATCCTCTTGTTATTTTGATTATGTAATTTTGTATTTTCTTTCCTATTGTATATGTATATGATGAATATATGATGATAAAAATACTATGTGGGGATTTGGTCTTGATAAACATGGGTAAAAAGATGGAAAACCACATGTAAAATGGTTAAAAATCTTGCTTAATGTGATGGCTGTATAAAAACAGTAAGTAACTAAATGTTAAACTGATAAAATGGTAAATTGGAATCAATATACAGTAAGTATTAGATGTCATACACATGTGAGAGTTGGCCATGCAATAGAATCATAAAAATGAGTGAGATATGATCAAAACAAGTTTAGAGTGCAAATCTGCCTACACTGTTTTGGACGAATTTATTAAAATATTTAGAGGTTGATTCATCAGTATCTATAAGAATAAAATGAAGCACATATCATGTATTTTCGGTGATAAAAATTTGAGGTCCTATCTCCATATAGAACTCTAGATATGGACATTTTAGTGGACTGAAAATTTAGGACAGATTTGATAAAATAAATAGTATATAATATAAGCACTCAAAATTTTGTATTTATAAAATATACATATATAAAACCCACTAGTTGATAGTAATTATAAATAAAGAGGTATATATATATATTGATATTAAAATAGGACATGTTAATAAATTAGAAGTATAAATGATTTTCCAAGTTATAAAACTATATACTAAGTTTTACGTCTTTTCGGCTAAAACCGAAAGATTAACGTTTTTGTCAAGTAAAACTTAGACGGTAGGACCCGTCTAATATAAACTTTTATAAACTCACAAAATGATATATGAACTTATATAACAAGTAAAAACCGATAAAACCCAGGCTTTACAACATATAGACATTAACGGGCCAAAGTAGCCTTATTGGACTATAAACTCGACTAGTTAGTAAAACACTTATAAACTTACTTATTGGACTTAACCCATTTGGGCCCAACATATAAAGTATAATACTGATAATAAAAGTATAATTGGGCTAATATAATATATTGGGCTTGTAATGGGCCCATTGGGCCTCAAAATGTAAACAAGTTGAACTAGTGTAACTAGTCTTGAAAATTTCCAACACATAACATTATAATGTGGAATAAAGATGTACAATCCCACTTGATCATCATCATATTTATAAAATCATCATATATATACATAGTTATGATTTTTATAAAGTCATTGGACAAGAGTCTAAGACAAGTATTATTTGTCTAGGTTTCCGTGATTGAAGCACGTACCGTACATCCGAATTGTCGATAACCTGCTTTCCCACATCAATGTGAGTTCATAGCCTCGCACTCTTTTAAATGTTTTTATGAAATGTTTTATAAACCCGCGAGGGAGATAACATGTTAGTTTTATGAAATAGGACACTAGTTGTCCCGATTGTTTGTTTTATTGATTTGGACCCGAATGATTGTATGACCCGATGAATGATTATATGACCCGATGTATGAAATGAAATGGATTATTAAAGTTAGGTTATGTCACTAAAAGTCCCATTAGCATGAATTGTGAACTATCGGGATTTGGTAGACGCTTATGCATATAATAGTACTATTTGGGGACGATCACCCCAGTTCGCGCCTTGACGGTTGATCCCAATCGTGCCATATTGATTGGTAAGTGAATTTATGTATGAGAAGATTTCCATAGCGTGATCTTTGTGACGACGCGCTAACTTAGATGGGAAAATTGAGTTTCGGGTTAGCTACCCGTTGTTTGTTGTAGTAAGGTAACAATGTCATGCGGCTTATAATAATCCAAATAACGAAATACTGCTATACGCACTGAATTACGATATATTGCCTGACTAGCAATACGGGGTCTTATTATTGATATTATGCTCGTGTTTTGGTTTTACATAACCATATTCATATAACGGTTTTTATTTAACTCTATACGACGTTATAAAACGTATTGTATGATATTTTTACGACATTTGTTCGTATAATGGTTTCGAAGGCGAAAGCCTATATTATGATTTTGACAAGGATTTGTATAAAATTTTTTGGCCTATTTTATGGTCTACAACAAAGATTTGTACAAAATGATTTTCGGTAATAATTTTATACCGATGATATATTAATGGTTTTATTAAACTCTATGAATTCACTCGGCGTTAGCGCTGACCCTTTTCTTTTAACATGTTTTGTCTCAGGTACTTAAAGGTAATTCTCGGGAAGACAACAAGAATTCATGGCCCGCACTTAAATAATAATTTCCATTCAAATGCTTTGTAAAACCTGTATGAAATACAATGACTTGGGACCTATGTAAATTTAACATTTATGAATGGAAATGCTTTATTATTAAACGACGCGAATTTTAAGCGTTGTCTATGATGTGAGTAATGTGTTATCCCGTAACACCAACGAGTCTTCCGCTGTATTGAATTGTGTAAATTTGGGGGTGTTACATGATGACTGGAATACATCAACTATATCTGTAGGTCTATCAACGCGCAAATCCTGTGTGTCAGCGCCCAACTTACTCTTGTCAGCACTTGGTGTGTCAGCGTCCAAAACCTATTTGTCAACGCTCAACTTACTCTTCTCAGCGCCTCTTGTGAACTGCTCCATCATTGTTGTAAAGGACAAGTTTAAGTTTGTAGGAGTAACCAAAGATACATCAAAACCTGGTTGCTTCTTCAATTCAGTAAGGGCTTCAGCCACACCCAAACATTCTCCATCATGTGAGCCTTTGTCACTCACATGGATCTGCTCATCCTCCCCTTTGGAAGAATCCTCCATACCACGCCTATTGTTAGCATCCTCCAAAAGAAAAATCATCTCCCTCAATTGCTTGAGTTCAAGGCCTTGTGTACTGACTGTTTGTACCAAGTCTACATTTTGCTTTTGCAAGCTAATGCAGACAACCGTCAATTCCAATTTTGTGTATGGTTCCAATCCGCCCTCCTCTAGAATGGGTGTTTGACCTCCCAATAGTCCCAGCCTCATCCATAGCACCAACCACACTTATGGTGGTGGTTCTCTCTGCAACATGGCTAGGACCACCAGAGGAGAACACTCCAATGGTCCTTTGGCGTTTTTCCATCCTATAGTCTGGAGGTGGAGAAGATGATGTGGATTGGGTGGTAGTTTGAAGGTTAAGGGGTGTTTGGGTCTGTGATGGAAACGTGTCAACGTTTGGATTACTAGTGTCAACGCCAACATTTAACGTGTCAGTGTTGAAGTATTCTTGGTCAAGTTCCATGTGTTGAGGTGAAGGCAAGGGATCTGGTATTGGGTCAAGTTGTGGTTGTGGGTCAGGTTGAGGTTGTGCTGCTGTAATCATCATGATCCCTTGCGCAGCACCTTTGCTCATCAAAAACCATTTGCAAAAATCTGGGATAAGCCAAAGTCATCTTATTACCCTTGTTTTTACACATGCCATCAAAAATCAGTTTAGAAAAATTATACTTTTGCCCATTTGTAATGCACACAATTGCATTAGCAATTGATCTGTTAATTTCATTATGTGCAGTACATTTGGGACTCAAACATTGAAGAATGACATGTATTAAGTACTTCCAGGCTGGGGGGAATTCTTGTTTATGATATTTATTTAAAGTACCCTCTTCAGGGAAAGGATACCCCAAAGCCTGAAGTCCTTGTTCTATCTCATTAATGGGGAGAGTGGTTATACCATCTACATCATTAAGATGCAAAGCCTGGCGAACCAAGGCTTCAGTAACCACCCAAGTACGCCCATGAACAATAGTTGTTAATATAGTCACATTATTAAGCGTTGAGGAACTAAAAGTGTTCCAAAACTGTTTAATATGAGTGACAGGGATGAGAGGAGCATGAGAAAGTGCATACCTAAGTGGAGATGCATTCAAATACGCTACAATATGAGTGTATTGTGGAAACAGAGCATCATCAGCCTCCAAATAAGCAATCATATTGTGCTGACTTCTGAATCCCAATACCAAGTCACTTGGTTTAAACTTAGGTGCCATAGATGTAGAAAGCTATTTGTGAAAGATTGTAAAAGATGAATTATAGGAGAAATTTGTTAGACAAGAATATGCGAGTACCATGTTTAAAAAAATAGGAGCCAAATATATAGGAGTGATAGGCACATGTGATTGGTCAAAAATGAGGCAAGTATTTTCAAAATATAATGATGAAAATATTGAAAAGAAATTAAGTTATCTTGTGCATTAATTAAAAGTTATCAACTCCCAAAATTACGGCCTCAATTTTCGTCAAAAATAACAACTGGGTAGGACCCAATGAGTGTCAACGGTCAAAAATAACCCATCAACGCCCAACGGCTATATTCTTGTCAACGTTTGCAAAAGCCATGTCAACGTCTAAATTGGTCACAACAACGCTTGGAAATATATCTGTCAATGTCCAAAAATAAAAATAATAAAAATGAAAAAGGACCTTAACAAAGTAATTTATCCTAGTGAAGATAACCTATAAACTAAAAATTACTATAGGGCGGCAAGCACTATCCAATTATGCACACTTGCTTATGCAAGATAGACATAACAGTCCTCTAGTGTCCCTTGTTAACTAAAATTCTTAACAGTTAAGTTATCTCATAAAATCCCTTGTAACTCCCAAGTAAACCCAATATAAATCATACCCAAGTCTCCCAACAGACCACATTAAATTCTAGGCCAAAAAGGTCTTGGCAGCATGCATAGTATATCAACTTTGCATGCTACAGTGACTCATGAGATAGTAAACTAACTCATACTCACCAGTGGACACAATCTAGAATTGTGATAAGAGTATCATAAAAATACCCAAAAGTCCTAAAGGTTCCTAAAACCTCCCCTTAAACTGTGATACATAAGTTTCCAATTATAATATGCATGTAAATAAAAATTTATGTCAAGATAGGAATATAAATATTTCAACCATCATCCATAAATTGAAACATGCTCCAATGATTCTCCAAGGATCCATAAGCAACTATGTATCCAATGGTACAATGCTAACAACGCCTGCACACTTAGATCAAAAACCACAAAACTAACATGTTGCTGACAAGGTCACGATAACACTTATCAGCGTTAAGATAACCTTTGTCACCGTTAGACAAATAAAGTGGAAAATCTAACATCATAAAGAGACCAATAACAATGCATATCCTGTACATACTTTTACAATAAGACCCCAAAAAAAATATTAAGTGAGATTGATCATTCCAATACTTGTTGCCAAGTATTGAAATCTTCCAGTATCAAAAGGTTTAGTTAATAAATCAGACACATTTTCTTCTGTGTCAACCCTATCTGGTTGTATTAAACCCTTTTCAAGACAATCTCTTATAAAATGATCTCTAATTTCTATGTGTTTTGTTTTAGAGTGATGTACAGGATTTTTAATAATGCATAAAGTACTGTTATTGTCTACAAAAATCTTGGTATGCATGAAATTATACCCATAATCCAACAGTTGGTTCTGAATCCATAAGACTTGTCCACAACAAGCAGCTGCTGCTACATATTCTGCTTCAGTTGTAGAATTGGCCACCACTGTTTGTTTCTTGCATTGCCAAGATATCAATATGCTCCCTAGAAACTGACATCCACCAGTTGTGGATTTTCTATCAAACTTGTCACCACCATAATCACTGTCTGAATATTCAATAAGCTCCAATGGTGAATCTTTTGGATACCATAATACCAGGTCTGGATAACATCTAAGGTATCTAAAGATTCTCTTGACAGCATGAAGATGACACTCTTTGGGAGTCACTTGATGGCGTGCACATGCACACACAGCAAACATAATGTCAGATCTTGAAGCTGTGAGATACATCAATGAACCAATCATTGATCTATAGTGCCCGACATCTAGTTCCTTACCATCTCCAACTTTTCTCCAAGGGTGTTCTCTATCCATAGGAGTGCTAGCCCTTTTCTCATGTGGACAAAAGCCAAACTTCTTCAAAATTTCTGCTACATATTTATCCTGAGAGATGAAGATACCATCTTCTTTCTGCTGAACTTGTAACCCTAGAAAGAAGTTCATCTCCCCCATTGCACTCATCTTGAATTTGTCTGTCACAAGCTTGGAAAAGTCTTCACTCATCTTTGGACTTGAAGATCCAAAGATGATATCATCCACATAAACCTGGACAAGTAATAAATCTTTACCAGTCTTCTTTGTAGATAAGGTCTGGTCTATGGTGCCCCTTTTGAATCCATTTTCCACCAGATAAGTGGACAATGTGCCATACCATGCTCTTGTGGGTTAATGAAGTCCATACATAGCTTTCTTGACTCTATACACCTTGTATGGATAATCTGAATCTTCAAAACCAGGAGGCTGCATTACATAAACCTCCTCTACAATTGTGCCATAAAGAAAAGCACTCTTCACATCTATTTGATAGATTGTAAAGCCCATGCGGGCATAAGCTAGAAAAATTATTATAGCCTCAATCCTTGCAACTGGTGCAAAGACCTCCTCATAGTCTATCCCTTCCTCTTGTGTATAACCTTGAGCCACTAAACATGCCTTGTTTCTGACCACAATGCCTCTTTCATCCTTCTTGTTTCTAAGAACCCATCTTGTCCCAATAGGTCTGACATGTCTGGGACAATCAACCAACTCCCAAACATCCTGGATAGCAAATTGGTGAAGCTCATCTTGCATTGCTTCCACCCAACTTGGTTCTTTGAGAGCATCAAAAATCTTCTTGGGTTCCTGTTGTGACAGAAAACATGCAAACAAACATGCTTGAACAAGAGGGGTATCAACCTTCTTGTGAATATTGGCAATAAATCCTCCAAGATTCTGATGAGATCTTCTAGTTTGAACAGGAGACATCACATCACCAATAATGAGAGAAGAAGGGTGATTTTTTATTGTAGAAGTAAGCACTCCTCCCTCAATAAGTGTGTTCTCCTCAATCTCATCTTCCATGTTACCAATATCCTCTTTAGACTCTCTTCCATCAACATCTGAATGAATCTCTCCATTTCTGTTTGAAGGTTCACCTTGTTCAAAATTGGAAGAGAAAATATGGTCAAAAGAGCTGTCAACGCCTGAACCAAGGTTGTCAGCGTTTGAGCCATCAACGCCTGAATTTGTCTTGTCAGCGCCAGATTTCCTTTGTCAGCGTCTAAAAGATCATGCATGTTGTCAACTGGTGATACTCGGGGACCACCATTTTCCTTTCCAGCAGAAGCAGCAAATGCATCTGTCCATATGGGAATAGTAACATACTCAAGTATGGGTGCTGATTTGTCTGCTTGTGATCCAACCTCTTCATTAACTTGTGTACCTGAAACATCAACAACTGGTTCATCCATAACATTTTAAGTTACCTTCACAATGTTTGGATTAGTAACAGGCATATAGTTCAAAGTCCTAGATAGAGGTTCCAAGTCAAATAACCAATTTGGACCACTTTCAGGATCACTAGGTTTACTTTCTAAAAACCTAACATGTATTTTTTCAAGTATACGTTTTTCCTTCTTAAGGTAAACTCTATATCCTCTACTCTGCACAGAATAACCCATGAAGTAACCTTCATCACCTTTAGAACTAATCTTACCTAAGGCATCACTAGTGTCCAGCACAACTACATGACATCCAAAAGGTTTAAGAAAACCAATATTAGGTTTTCTTCCCCAAAGTAACTCATAAGGTGTTTTGTTATGAATCTTGTTGACTAATGCCCTATTCTGAACATAACAAGCTGTATTCACAGCCTCAGCCCAAAAAGCAATGGGAAAGTGAGCATCAGCCAACATAGTCCTGGCTGCTTCTATGAGGGTTCTATTCTTTCTCTCATCTACCCTATTTTGTCGTGGGGTTCTAGCTACACTAAACTGCCTAGTAATCCCTTTCTTGGCACAAAAGTCATCCAACAACTTATTTTTAAACTCACCACCATTATCACTTCTAAGCATCTTAACCTCATTACCAGACTTCTTTTCTATTTGGGTAATGAAGTTAATCAAAGTATCAGCAGTATCACTTTTCAAAGCTAAAAAGAAAGTCCAAGTAAATCTAGAAAAGTCATCAGTGATGACAAAACAGTAAGATTTACCATTTAAGCTTTCTATATTAGTTGGACCAAACAAGTCCATATGTAGCAAGTGAAGTGGTTTAGAACTAGAGTGCACATGTTTAGACTTAAATGAGACCTTGTGCTGTTTGCCTTTAAGGCATGCAACACAAGAGTGGTCATTGTGGAAAGCCTTTTCAGGCAAACCATCAACCAAACCATGTCTCACAAGTCTGTTTATATTTTTAAAATTAATGTGCCCTAATCTCCTGTGCCAAAGATTACTCTCATCAACTGAAGCCTTAGCATATAGACATGACAAATTATTATTCATCCTAATTCTATTAAGATACACATTATAAATGTCCTTATGCCTAGGTGTTCTATAATCAATGAATTTCTCATCTGGTATTTTAAAATCTTTGCTCAACACCAAGCATTCAGTATCAGTAAAAAGAACCCTATTTTTGTTATCACAAACTTGTGATACACTAAACAGATTGTAGTCAAGTTCCTTTACCAGAAACACGTTTTCAAAACGCAAATTGTTGGTGAGAAGAGTTCATTTGCCTGTGATAGTTCCATATCCACCTCCAAAGTAAAGTTTGTCACCATCCTTAATGGGAGTGAAGTTTGTGAGATAATCTTCCTTCCCAGTCATGTGCCTAGATCATCCATTATCCCAATAGCCATAATCATTAACCTGCTTTCGAATGCCCTGTACATAAAGAAAACAAATTAGTTTTCTTTGGGAACCCAAGACTAAGCAGACTTGGATTCATTTGGTTGTTCAACAAGAACAGATTTAGTCCTTATGACAACCCCTTGTTCATCCCTTTTTGGATTAAACACCCAGTTAACCCCAATTGGTTTTGTTATGACCTTTGAAATATAATGAAATCTGTTACATGTCATAGAAATCGCATCTGAATTAGGTTTTTGGTCTTGCTTAGGTCTCCATGTCAAGCTAGAAGAAGCTTTAGACCCCTTTCCCTTTGGTTACAAATATTTGCTAGTATTAGGTTTGGTAATGTTTCTGTCAGCGTTTGATTTGGTCTTGTCAACGCTGAAATTACCCTTGTCAGTGTTGAACCTAGGGTTTGCTACAGGAACCCATTGTCTATTAGACCATGTATTGGTCTTCTGAAAAGGTCTTTGTCCATAAGTATTAGACCCTCTAGTAAAGAATGAGGCTGGTCTAACAACTTGTGGACTTTGCTGAACGAAAGTTTTGGGTTTGATAGTGTTTGACTTTTTCTCAGCGTTGACCTTTGAAGCGTTGACACACTTATAGGCTAAATGTGAAAAACTACCACAAGTATAACAGGCTTTTCTATACATAACTCTAGGTCTAGAAGAAAAGAAACCTGTTCCATTATCACTAATTTGGCTTTTTGGTGACCCAGGTTTTCTATACATTTCTGCATATTTAATACTAGGTTTTCTAACAATGTTTAAGCCAAGATCAACAGTCTTGCCAGTGGTTGGTTTTGTTACTTAGATGGGTGTAGACTCATTTGGGCTATCACTAAGCATGCCACCCTTAACAAACAAGGTAGGGTTAGCTTTCTTCCATTGGTCCAAATCAGTCAACTTCTGCCTATATTCCTATACTGGGGTAAGAACTCTTGGTGGAGGAATAAATTTCTCTTCTTGGAGTTCTGGTAAACCAGTCCAAGATAAGTCCTTTCTTTGGACACCATAGAAGTCCCCAGCAGGTGGTGGAACACCAGCATACTCTTTCATCCCAATCCCAGTCATATCCCTAGAATCCCTTTGTTCACTAACACATTTTTCTAGGGTTTGTGAGGCTTTATCAAAACTCTGAATTTTAAGGTCTACATTATCCTTATTTTTTATAGCCTCATCTAACTTAGCCTGTAATTCAGCATTGACTCTCTCCATGATGTTTCTAATATCAATACTAGAATTTAAATCATGTTTTAAAATATTGATTTGATCTTTTAGGTCAAACTCCATTTTCTTATACTCAGCTATAGTCTTTTCGGTTTGAGTAAGAGCAAGTTGATAGTTAGACAACTTGCATCTTTCATTAACCACATCTGTTGTCAATTTTAAAACTTCTTTGTTATGTTTTTTAGTGTTTATACGACAACCCTTACTACAAAATGAATCATCATATATCTCATTGTCTGATGAAGATAAGGAGTGTGCCATGAGAGCATAGTGAACATGCTCTTCTTCTTCCTTTTCTGCAACCAAAGCTTTGTTCTCTTCCTCATCCTTAGCCAAGTAGCTCCAATCCCATCCAACACCATCAATTTCTTACATTGCAACCATGGCTTTGGAATCTTGAGCCTTAATAATTTGGCTTGAGGGTTTCCCAGCATCAGATCTTCTTGAAGATCTGCATTCTCTCATAAAGTGTCCCATACGATGACAATTGTAACACTCAACCTTGGATTTATCAAATCCAGCAGTGTTCTTGGCATTAAAATTCATCTTCTTCTTAAATCTTCTATTCCATCTATTTGCCCTTATGCGTGCAAGGGCCATATTCCACTTTATGTCCATCTCCTCCAGATGCTCATCACTAATTTGCTCAAGGTCCTCATATGTAATCACTGAACCATTGGGCAATGAAGCAATGTATGCACACACAGTATCCAGATCAATACCAGCAGGCTTAACTCTTGGTGAGTCAACTTTGTATGTGTCAGCGTCTGAATATGAGGCGTTGACAGGTATTGATCCAGCGTTGACACAAGTTGATCCAGTAACGTGGTGCATGTATGAATCCTTTTGATCAAATTGACTTTCACTATGTGAGAAGAAAGCCATATTTCCATTGGTAGACTTGCTTCCTTGATCCAAAAGAGTTTAATTCTCTATCAGCCTCAGTTTATTGTAAACATCATCAAAAGTAGAACTTTTGTGAGTGTTATTAGCAATTATAGACCTTGCTTCAATCTTCCATGCATCACCAAGTCTTTTAAGAAAAGTGGTGATAATATCGACATCACCAAGCACTGTTCCCATGAAGGACAGCTTGCTTGTAATGTCAAGAAGTCTGCTTCTCACAAAACTTAGCTTCTCATTGGATTGAGCTTTAAAAACAGCATACTCATGCAAGAGTTGCTTCTTTTTCTCTTGTACAGTATCAACATTACCACCCTAAGCAACTTCAAGAGCTGCGTAAAGATCTTTTGCAGACTCATAGCTTCTATATTTGTGCTGATTTTCTTGTCCCAAAGAGAGTTTCAGAATACTTAGGGTTTTCATGTCACACCTTCTCTTTGCTATGTCCTCAGTTGAGACAGCTCTACCATCTTCAGGTTTTTCTCTTCTATCCTCTTCAGTAGAGCCTTGGACATTTGTTCTTTGTAAGATGGCAGCTGTAATCTTTTGAGCTTTATTGAATGTGTTTCCATATTCAATAATTTCCCATAGGGTGTAATCATGGATTTGTAGATATTGTTCAAAGTTGAACTTCCACAGCTCAAAGTTGTCTGGGTCTAGCATGAGATCTTGATGTTGGGGGTTGAGGAGGAGGAGGAGTTTACTTCTAGGGTAGACATGGTGTTTTTAGGGTTTTGTGAAAATTAGGGTTTTTGGCAATTTAGGGTTCTTGTGTTCTTTAGATCAAATTTTCTCAACAAGCTCTGATACCACTTGTTGATCCCAAACTTAGATCGATTTAGCTTGTGTAAACGAGATTGAATCAAGTTTAACACGTAGAGAAACTTTGTTGTGTATAAAACAATTTATGTATTATGCAGAATTAATACTCAAACAAGAACACACAAACAATGTAAAACAAACTTTCACTTGATTGATTAGAACAAACTTGCGTACAATGAAAGTGTTAAACATATGAAAAACTTATATTGAAACAAAATCTAAAGGTCTTCTTTTATAGATTAAGAAGCCTTGTACAAGAGTCTACGTATCAGCTATTATAGGTAAAGATAAATATAGAAAATACATTGTTGATCATATCTTTACTAGAAACAAACTAGAAACATAATACGCGTAGACTAAGTCTTCTATCAGTGCTTGACTTCATCCTATCAACGCTTGACATACTCCTGTCAACGCTTGTTTTCTTCTTATCAACGCTTGTTTTCTTCTTGTCAGCGTCTAAGTGCACTGGCTACATTTTATTCCCAACACAGAGTGTTAGAAGATAGATATAAGATTATCAGAATTGCTAGCATTTATGAGACCCTTAGATTTCCTGCGTTTTCTAATGTGAGTTTTAGCACTAACAAGTTTTACTGTTCCAACTTTCTTAGGTTTTGGATTATTCGCGGGCACTACAGTGGGAGTAGACCTATTTAAAGGGCACTTGGTTCCTTCAGTAGTGTCGGTGTTCATAGTTAAAGGACACGCTTGTGTTTTGGTAGCCTTGGTACTCCTAGTTAAAGCGCACACTTTTTCGCTGTAGTGGGAGTGATCCTAGTTAAAGGGCACGCATTTCCTACTATAGTGAAAGTTCTACCAGTGGGGCGCCACATCCAACCAACATGGGTTAACACTTTCCCAGTCGATTTCCATTCTAATCCATTTTTCCGGGCATTCATCTCATTCACATAGTCAATAAGGCAAGAATCATGATGACTAGAAAACATACATTCATTGCAATTCCAACATTTCAAATTAGAATTCACAGTAGGCTTAGAACGCTGCACAACCGCAGACCCTTTAGGTTTAGCTACATGATTCTTTTTATTTAAAACAGAAATAACATTCCTAGGATGGGCTTCTACTTTCTTCTTCTCTTGACTAATAGATGGGGGCAAGATCCTATCATTCTTCTTGTTTCTTTTAAGCTTAGATCTTTGAGCCTTAGTAGTGGTGATTACTCCTGTAGAAGGCAACACACGAATATTAGAAGCTGGTTTTGATTCCGCCTTATCTTTAGTGACCAAAGTTTGAGATGGTTTAGTCCTAGGGCCCTTATTAAATGGTGTGACGGCTATAAGGGTCCTTTTGATTGCACTAGAGGACGATGCTGAGATAGTGGTTGCGTTATCCACAACATTCTTACCTTTTAGAGTACGAAGTGTTTCCTTTAACTCAGCCAAGGCCAGATTCTTATCACAAATTTGTTCCCTCAAATCAGATATTTCCACCGACTTCCGATTCAATTGTTCAATCAATGATTGATTCTGTGCAGTGGTATTAACACATGCGGGCTTTACTGAATCGAAGAGTCGTGTATCTTTCTGTTTTAAGTTATCAACTTTGGACAAAATCTTGGAAACTCGATTATCTTGATCAAGTTTAAAATTCTCAGCGGCCTCAAGTATGTTCACACAGTTAAGCTCCTTAGATTTCTCTATGTCTATCGGCAAAGATTTAGCAACTTTGTCACTTGGCTGAAGCTTTTTTGATTGTATATTCAATCGAAAATTATTTTCAAAGTTTGCATCATCGATATTAACACATTCGAATGACGTTTCAAAGATTTCTTGAATAAATTGTTGCTTGCATTCAAGCGAAATACCAATGTGTTTGAATCTCATCAAAACGTTTTGAAAGCGAAGAATATGAGTCTTGAAGCTTTAAAAATTCAGCGTCAGATTCGTGACAAATACTATCTACCACATTATCCACAGATTCAACATTATGCACAATAGAATCATTATCAACACTTTTATTCACACAGACGGAAACTATATCATGAGACATCACTTGTTTCAGAAGCTGATCATTTTGGCGAGAAACCCGTTATATTTCAAGTAAACTGTTTTCATAAGCATCATCCATTTCATTGAAAACACGTTTAACTTCTTCTATTTCCAAACATAAATCTTGATCAAGATTACTAAGACAAGCTTTAACATTCTTTTCAAACGGAACAATTTCGTCTTGGAACGCAGCTCTAGTGTGCTCAAAGTTCCATTCACCCTCCGTTATGGTCGTGGCCGTCGTACGTTCCAAAATGACCTTGTCAAAATCGGCTAAGTGTTGGTGTACCACTTTTAAGTTAATGGACGCCTTACTTACCGGTGGAAGTAACTTCGTTAAATCCGTTTTGACAAGTGTAGGAGACGTACTAGGAGGGTTTTCATTTGACAAACTTGGGGGCATAAGAACTGTTAGTTCAGCTAATTCCTTTTGTAAGCGAATACGTGTCTTTTTAGAAAGTTGATCTTTATTATGCTTATCATAATCAATCGTATGGAATTTTGAAGACATTTTAGAATGAGTATTGTTCCATAAGTGATTGTGTCTCGTTAGAACTACGAACATAAGGTGCTTCTTTCGATTTGCCAATTATGGTCATATCATAAAGATCGGGAACATATTCCTGAGTTTGTTTTGCATAACCGGGATTAGGTGGTAAATTTTGAAGACGCTTAAGTTCGAGTTCTTTAAATGATTTAGTCAAAAGATGAACCTTTTCTGTGGAAGCGTATTGTTTTAAAAGCTGTTGTTCTTTGAATTTAAGAAGTTTGGTAGAATTAATTTCTGATTCAAACTTTTTAGACTCGAGAGTTTCGAAATCCATTTTAAGTTTCTGAAAATCATTGACAACCGACTCTTTTGCTTTTAATTCATTGGAAAGATTAGCTTTTAATGATTCTATTTCTTTCAAGTGTTCAATCTTTTCAAAACGAAATTGGTCAAATTCAAAACATGTTATTTTCTCTGCTTGAGGGACCATTTCAAAAGTTTTGACCTTTTCTTTATGCAATGCAAGCTCAGCAGTTAGGGTGGAATTCGTATCTACGGATTGTCCGAGAGCCAATTGCATTTGATCAATAATATGTTTAGGCACCATGACCAAATCATGTTGAGCATAAGATTCCATACCCGTCGTAGCATTTGGTTGAGGTTCACTCAAATGTGTAGGATTGGGTACCACATCATTTGAGTTACTAGTTCCCAAATGCTGTTCGAGGTTGTCATTTTCATGCCCAACTTGATGTGGGTCATTATCATTACCAAGATTGGTTGTGGTGGGTACCTCACTGACGACATCAGAACCGTAGTGAGAGAGATTAGCAACGAGAGCAGCTTGGACAGAGTGAATATCATCACAATACAAATCATATGCGTCAAGATCATCTACTTGATAAGCTGCATTAGAAGTGGAAACGACTGCAATGCCTTCAGTATCTGCTGCCCCTGGGTCTGCAAGAAATGCTAACTCATCTGAATCCAAAATCTTTCCCTTAGACTAAGCATCAACCAAATATATTTTCTCACAAAACCACGCTTCATCCCTTCTCCTTTTCGGCTTAGTGCATTGCCTAGCCATATGTCATTATCCTCGGCAATTGTAGCAAGTCACAACCTTTTGAGGACCAATGGGGCTTCCATTTCCATTAGCTTGAAAATTCATAGCTTGAGCATTCATAGTCCTTGTATGAGGTCCATATGAATTTTGCCTTCCCTGAATAGGTTGCACTGTTACTTGACCATCTTGAACAGTAGCTTGTTTTCGAGGATTTGAAGAGGTGCGGAGCTAATTGTTTGTTGGTGGAAATCCTCTAGTTGCAACAAGTTTTGACAAGTAGGCAGTGAGATGGTTTAGAACATCAGCTGGCATATCATTTGGAGTAAAGACCGGTGCTTGGATTGGTGGAAGTTCATTAGAGTAGAAGGCTTGTGCTGGTTGTGCTTCAATTGGAAAGTATCCTTGCCGAGGACTATAGCCCATTGGAGAAGTGTTGGCTTATGATGGTGATGTCTGATATGGTGGTTGCTGTGGAAAAGATTGTTGATGAACACTTTGTTGAAATGCTTGATGTGGCATCATTGGTGGTTGATAAGATGGTTGTTGTGGTTGCTGATAGGTGTGTGGTGGTGGCTGCTGCAAGTATGATGGTTGTTGATAAGTATAAGCCATGTTTTGTTGAGAAGCATACATGGCAAGTGGATCATGAACTTGAGGTTTAGACAACCGAGCCTCGATCACATGGCATTCATGTTGTTGAAGAAAATCTTGAAGTTGATCCACATTGGTGTTATGCAAGTCCTTAGCCAATTTAACATCCGTCGCGTACTTTTTCCATTCTGAAGGAAGAGTGTTCAAATACTTGGTGTTCAATTCAAACGTAGGAATTGCCATGCCATAGATATTCAGTTCATTCAACAATAGGGTAAATCTCAGATAGTAGTCATTGAGAGTCTCCCCTGGCACATAGGCAAACTTATCAAAAGTATCATAAAGCTTACACTCTCGTTCTTGTTTAGTTAACGAGGTGCCTTGCATTAGAACATGAATTATATCCCATAACTCTTTGGCAACTTTATGTTTGCTGACGAGTTTGTAGACATCTGGAGGAAGGGCTTGGAGAATGATGTTTGTAGCATACTTATCACATTTGTCTTGAATTTTCTTATCTCCAGTCAATTCACCCGTAGTTCGAGGACGAGTAGCTGTACCTTCCGTCACTGTACCATAATCTAATGGTCAATTGAGCACTGATGCCCAAATGAGATGTCCATTCTCTTTGTTCAACATGTAAAGTTCCATTCGGGAAGTCCAATCCTCGTACATAGACTTCTCCAACATTGGTGGACGATTATCCGTACCCGAGAGGATGGACTTATCCGTAAGAGATGTGTACTCCATTTCGATAAGTTAAGATTTACAAATATTGATCGAACAATGAGAGAAAGTAAATGTGTTTGTTGTAGTGTGTTAAAGCCGAGAAATAATATTGAAATTCCCTAAATTATTTTCTCGATAAACCAGAAATTCCAAGACAAAATTGCACACTAAGGAATAATTTTGGGTTGTCGGAATGTTGATCGGAATAAAGATCGGAAAACTGTCGGAATAATCCTATCGGAATACCCTTGATTGGAATGTCCCTAATCGGAATACCCTTGTCGGAATGTCCTAATCGGAATACCCTTGTTCGGAATGTCCCTAATCGGAATACCCTTGTCGGAATGTCCTAATCGGAATACCTTTGTCGGAATGTCCCTAATCGGAATACCCTTGTCGGAATGTCCTAATCGGAATACCCTTGCCGGAATGTCCCTAATCGGAATACCCTTGATCGGAATGTCCCTAATCGGAATACCCTTGTCGGAATGTCCTAATCGGAATACCCTTGTCGGAATGTGCCAAATCGGAATATGATCGGAAACCTTAAACCCTTTTCTGATGACACTGATCGGAATAACTATTAAACCCTTTTCCGATGACACTGATCGGAATAAATCCTACTTTTCTTGGACAAAACTCAACCAATTCGAGATTTTAAGCCAAAAAATGATCAAAACACCCAAAAATTTTGTGTTTTTAGCCAAAGTAACTATACCAAATCTCTACCATAACTATGTAGAAGATTTGTATCAAGAAAAAACCATAAAAAACACAAAAACAAAAATTTGGTTCGTGTAAAATGGATCAAAATAGGCGTATGAATCAAGAACACAAACACATAAACAATACAGTCATCCCATGGATCTGATACCATTTGTTGGATATGTAAATCTTGCTTATGTTTTAGAGAGAAAGAGATAGAGAGATGATGGAGTTCACACACTTCTAGAGAGAGAAAATGAAAGATTACTAGGTGTAAATTATGAAAACCACCACCCTCTCCATCTAAGGAGAGGGTTTATATACCCAAGCCTTGTGATGGGCTTGGGCTTACAATATTGGGCCGGCCTACACATGTTGTAGGCTAGGCTTGGCCTTGTTTGTATAATAAAGATATCTAGACTACGAGCTACTACTTAATATATTGTCGGACTGACCGAATCTTCCTAAATACATAAAAACGTATTTCCAACAATGAGGATGCATTGTTGACTTATTTCGATAGTTATTAGGCTGAAAATAAAGTAGGACGGTTTAATCAATAGTTAGCTTAAAGGACAAAATCTTTTAAAACTGCTTCTCGGGACCTCATAAAGTTCATATCTTGGCATAACTCGCTTCACGATTTGAGACCTTTCTTAGACCGATATTTGGAGTGACTTCATACTTCGAATCTTGAGAGACGTTCATGAAATAATGGTCTTCTCTTCATAATAGGAATTTCTTCACTTGAAGTTTTGAGAGATTTTTCATACTTGGACCACGACTTCTTCATTTTTCTCCAATCTTTATTTGGGATTTTGATATACAACGTTCCGCCTCCTTTTACGACTTAGATCTATTTATCCTCATACCTTGTTAGGGTCTTTTCGGATAGACTTCTCCATGATCTTTAGGGGAGTATTTGCTTTTCGTCGTGTGTCTCGATCCTTCATATTGATTTTTGATAAATGATTCTTCACATCACTTTGGATCTTTAGCAACAAACTGTAGCCCTCATGTCTTGTTAGGACCTTTTCGGACTCGTCAATCTTCGCATCCCGCTTCAATAAGTTATGCCTTGGCTATGAACTCTAATTAATACCGAGCAACTTTTAAACGATCTTGTGCTAGAAGCTAAGTAACTTTTCAAATTGTACGACCTTATTTATTGCAATTATATTTATTAACAAGCGATGGGAGAAAAAGCTCATAATTAACTCACATAAATTCATGAAAGAATACCAAACTTATAATTGACTCTATCATCTCTCGTTCTCCACAATTTAAAATCTGAAGGAATGAGACTCGTGGATGCTTAGCCTATTAAATCAAAGTTTTGGGTTTTCAAGTCATCTATAGGATCTTGCAACTTCTTAGACTTTTTTCAAGTTTAGAATTCGCATTTTAAAGTTCCCTTGATAAACGACTTTCTAAGATCAATTATAGAAACTTGTGAAAAGTTCTTGTTCTTAACCCGTAACAGTTAAGACTTTCGCGTTTTAAAGTTCCCTATATAAAAGCCTAGCAAAACTTGACTTAAACACGTTAAGGATACTAGCTAGAGTAAACTTAGATAAGTAAACTCAGGTTGAGTCAAAAGATTCATGACGGGCCTAATATATCAAAGACATCTAAACTTGTTAAAACCATTTTATTAAATAAAAGAAAATAACAATAACAAAGGAAAATACTAGTAGGCCAAAAAAGATCAAAAATTTTGAAAAATGTCGAAAAATTAAATTTTCCGGTTAAAATGAGGACAAATACAAGGAAAAGCCCACTTAACTTCGATAGAAGTCCCCCCTACACTTAATATAAACATTGTCCTCAATGTTTAAGCTTGTGGGAGTAAACTCCCCTACACTTGGCACATTGTGCTCGTTGTTTAAATCTTGCTAAGGAAGAGGCAACTAAAGTGATTCCTATTTTAATATTGAAGAATATAAAATAGTGAATCAAAAGAGTTTAGGATAGAACCAGGAAGACGGGAACACGGGATCACGGTTCGTCAAATGTCATCAAAAATGGATCTTTGATAGCTCGAATCCCTGCACATGATAAGAAAGAAAACAACAAACACATAGCAGGGTCTCCCCCTACACTTATTATAGAAACAGATAAAGATAGATAGATAATCGGGTTACCTCCCAAAAAGCGCTTGTTTTTGTTAACCGAGTCAAGAGCCTGACTCGTCCCCGAATTAAATGGTCCATCGGGAAGCCTCAAATGTAATACCGGAATCAAAGACCTTGTCCTCATTCCCGGAGGAAAAAACAACAGGGGACACCAGAGGATAAGTCTTGAACGGCAGAAAAGTCCTCTCAACATACGTAAAGTATGTGAGATCATGATCCACGGGAGGTGGGGTGGGTAAAGGAATCAAAATGTCATCCCCAAAAGACATATGATTATCACTGAGCGGCAAAGCCGTAAAGGTGTCAATCATGGAATGGTCAATGTCACCCCCCGGGTCAAAGCACTCATCCTCGGGAATGGTTTCTAAAGGTTGGGATAAAAGGTGCTCGGGAGGGGGACTTGGGACAATATCTTCATGGAGCAAATTATCAAAAATAATATCCCCTCTGTATCATCATTATCAATACCCAGAGGTATTGAGAGAATGTCGATTTCCTCCATAGCTGTATCATTATTCTCAACTGAAGTAATAGACGGAGGTAAAGACTCGGAAATAGGAGCAGAATTTAACGCTTCAATTTTAGCAATAAGAAGATGAACTTTCAGTAATTTGTCGCGAAGAATAACGTCTTCCACCTCATCTACAAGACCAAGTTCAGTGGTGAACTTTTCGTAAGTCGGAGAGAATAAATCAACATCGCCCTCATCTCCCGGAGGAGACTGAGAAATTTCAAAGGTGAAATTCTCATAGCATGGAGAAATATCATCATCATTATGAGCGACCTCGTCCGTAATCTCAGCAAAAGTAGAGACATCACAAAACTCCTCAAAAAAGTTGTCGAGACCAAATTCACTAATCTCACTCGATGAATCACAATCCTTAGACGCATTTGGGATATCAAGAGTAGGAGTAGTAATCTCAGAAGATGGGTTGAGATCATAGATATCATCCTCGTAATCATCATAATAGTAGTATGGACGCACAAGAGGAGGAGTATAAGTACTAAGAGTATATACTTGCTCTTGTCGTCGTTTCTCCGCCCTTGCTTCGCGTATGCTATCTAATTCTTGTTGAACCTATTGAAGTGTATTCAAAAAAATGGCTCGTTCTTCTTCACTCATTCCAACAGAAGGTTGATGATCGAGGGTGTATTGTGGGGGCTCAAAATTATGAAAACCAGAATTATAGCATGGATGTGGTCCATCATAGATCATCGGTTGACGATAAGAAGTATCGTGAGGGCCCCCACAATTGTTGTGATACGGGTGTTGAGGAAAACCTGGTGCTTCTTGTAGATAGCTATTACCATTGTCATAATTGTAACCCGGTTCTTGCTCGTCATGAGACGGGTATCGAATCGGACACGAAACATGCCAATGAGAATCGCTTCCACAATATATGCAAGAGGGTGGAGTAAGTGCATTAGAAGCAAAGGATGAGTTAATAGAATTGCACGAGGGACAAAGTCCAAATTGTGTATTGTCGATATCATTCCCACACCGCTCACATGTACACCATTGACATGTTTGAAAACCATACAATGGTCTTCCACATCCAGCAGCACAAGCAACATACGAATTCATTAAGAACAATAGATAAGCAAGAAGAATATTTTTGGTGCAAAACTTTCGAAAAAGAAATGCTTTTTATGATTTTTCAAATGTTTTTGGATTTTTGAAATTTTTTATTTTTATGGATTTTTGAAAATTTTTTACACGAAAAATAACGTTCACGAGTGAACGGATCCCAAAATCCAACGCGTCTCTCACAAAAAACCGTTAATCTTCACGAAAAGAGCCGGCAGCGGTGCCATTTAATAGTATGATTTTGCTAGGTTAAAAAGTTCGTTGTTCACGGTCTCATCGAATTGATCTCCGGTTGAATGTGTGACTCAGTTGTTCTTGGTGGAAAAGAAATGGTTTGGTCATTGTAGTAAAATTAAAATGCAAAACTTTAAAGTAAATGACACGGTAAGTAAAGCTAAAATTAATTAAAACGTAAATGGCGAAAAATTAAGACTTTAAAATTAAATTAATTAAATGACAAGAAATTAAAACTTGACAAAACGTAAATTTAAAAACTTTAAAATAAAATACTTTAAAAATTAAACTAAGACAAATAAGTAAAAATAAAGCTAAGTAAAAATAAGACAAAACAATTAAAATAAAGCTAAGTAAAAATGGCGGGAAAAATAAATTTAAAAATTAAATTTAAATAAAAACAATTAATTTCGCAATATATAAAAAAACTAGAATTAATTTCGGAATAAAAAACAAAGATTTCGCAATTCCTAAAAGTTGAACACAATTTCGCAATAATTTCAAAATCATGTAATAATTCCGCAATATGAAGACTATACACAATTTCGCAATATTGCGAAATTGTGAACTAAATTCGCAATAATTTCAAAATTTAGGCACAATGTCGCAATAATTAAAAAATTAAGGCACAATGTCGCAATAATTGCAAAATCATGCAATAATGTCACAATAATTGCGAAATTGAAGATTTCGCAATAATTGCAAAATTAAGGCACAATGTCGTAATAATTGCGAAATCATGCAATAATGTCGCAATAATTGCGAAATTGGAGATTTCGCAATATATGCAAAATTAAGGCACAGTGTCGCAATAATTGCAAAATCGAATCAGATTTCCTAAAAAATAGGAAATCGAAAAAGGACGAAAATAAGCACTAAAAACTCAACTTTTTAAGGACAATAAGCTAAACAAAACACCAATAAGCTAACTAAAAGGCCTAGATTAATGATAAAACTTATAAAAACTTTAAACACGAACAAAGAAAGGTAAAAAACTATGAACTTTATATAAAAAGATGATGAAAAAGATTGAATAAAGATCACGAAACAAACAAGAACAAAGATTATGAAAAAGATTAAGATTAATCAAACAAGAAAGGTAGAATGAGATGATTAAAAAGTTTGAAATTAAAAGATTAAAGATTCAAGATTTAAAACAAGATTAAAGATTAAAACTTTAGAACATGAAATAAATCTACAGAGAGAAAGTAGTCTAATCTACTCCTACTCCTATTCCTATCTAAAAATTAAGGACTAACTAACTAACACCCTCCTAATAACACATTAGGAGGGTATATATAGAAGGAGGGGAGGCTAGGTGTTGATGCTTTCTCCTTTCACTTTGTCTCGACTCAACTTAAATTCTTTGTCTTTCTCGACGTCGTCTCAGGATTTGTCGATATAAATTGAACTCGTCTTATAATTTTCTTCTTTAATTAGACTTGGTTCTTCGACTTCATTAAACTTCTGTCTTTAGACTTTTTCTTCGATAAATCTTCAGATTAGGCCTTGGACTTCCGTTCTTTTTGCACTCTTGATCTTTTGACTTCGTCTTTTCTCGTTTTCTTCGATAAAAGCCCGTGAAAGCCCGTGTTTTCTTCCTTTTCATCTTTTGGTCCTAAAACACAATAAAAACGCAAACCACGCATAATTCCGACTTTTACGACATAAAATACACGTTTTGGCTTGGTTATTATTATAATTAAGTGGTAAAATGATGGGTGTTTTCACACCTATCAAGTGGTAACTTTAAAGTTATCAGTGGGAACTTTAAGTTAACAGTGGTAAGTCTAAAGCTAACAGTGGTAACTTTTGGTAGTAAAACACTAACAATGGCAACCTTTGGTAGTATAATACTAACAGTGGTAAGTTTTAAGTAGTCGGTTGGTAATACATAACTAATGGTGGTAATATTACAACTAACGGTGGGAAATACTACATGCAAGTTTACATTACAACATAGGCATACCCCTATCGTTACAAGCTTGTAATCTATCATGCATTTGTCGTCATCAGCAGTTCCAAACGCCCCCTTATCAGCAGCATGCATGTCATCAACAATCCCAAACGTCCCCTTATCAGCAGATCCAAACACCCCCAAAGCTATTGTAGCAAACTTTAGTCCCAAACGCCGTGCATGTCGCTCCCATTAGCAGATCCAAACATACCCGTACAGATTTTAGTTATCCCGACGCACCTTTATGTGTTTCTATGCCCAAAACCAAACACCCCCTTATGCTGTTGTAAACAGCATATCCAAACGCCACTTTAGGGCTGGTAAACCAGCAGATCTAAACACCCTCGGGGCTGAGGTAACCCGAACCCAACAAACACCCTTCGTGGGTTGTTTTCGGTGGTGCACAACAACAAACACACTCGGTGGCTGCTAGATGCGGGTGCATCTATGGTTGTAGACGACCATGGTGGTCACGGCTGTTGATGGATCTGCCAAGACAAGAGGTGACGGAGTAATAAGGTGGAGGGGGTGGTCACGTGGGATGACCACAGTGGTGGTGCAGTGGGTATGGTGGTTGTGACGATGGCGGAAGTAGGGTGATGATGGTTTATGTGACGACTGAGGGTAGATGGACACGCATAGGGGTTGCTGCGTGGTGGATGGCTGCTGGTGGTGATAGCAGCAAACATGGTGGCGGCTGCGTGGCTAGAAACCACGAAATGGTAAGCAGTGGCAGCGGCTAGGGATATAGATGGTCAGTGGGAGTGATATAGGGTGGCGGCTAGTGGGTTTTGACCACAATTGTGGTAGTGCACATCATAGATCTACTTGATCTATTAATATAAAGGTGGCGGTAGAATATTATGGTGGCCGGAATTACTCGCTGGAAAAGTGGCGGCTGCCACTTTTAGATGAGGGAGAGCAGTGTGTTATTTTTAGGGTTAGGGTAAATGGAATGAAGTGAAACCCTAGTTTGTTCCTATATATACAGCTTAGATAAAACCAAGTGTAATGTTTATAATTGTTAAGGGTTTAAACCATAACTTTCATTATACGTTTATTAATAAACGGTTCGGGATTTGTTCGTAATTTATAAAAGTAGATTCGTCTTACAATAGTTGCGCCATTGATCTAAAAATCATTTCTCCAATAAAATGAAGTATTTATATGACTTTATAAATACAAATAATGTGTGTGTTCATTTAAATGATGATTATTTATCATTTATCGTTTTAATGAAATAAGTATCGTTTTAATAAAAATACTTCTCATTTAATCTCTCCGTACTTTATTAAAATGAAATATTAAATAATTTAATAAATCGTTTTATCAAGTATCAACAATAAATAATAATTAAAATTTTAAATTGTCGGTACGCAGATTGTGCGATCTTTGTCTTGTTTTCAATTCCAATAATTTTTGTATTGCTTCAAAATAGGTTTTGAATTATGCTTTATTATTATTTAATGAACGAAAAATCTCGGGTTTTACAGATGAAATCCACATTAAGGTTGCGTTTTCACGCTTTTGGAGTACTTGTATATTTATTGTTCTACGTAAATACAATATATTAATAATATTCACAAAGAAAACGAAAACGATAATGGGATATCTACAATATAGTAAAATGATTGTTTTGTGTTTAATTTAGGAAAATTAAACACGATTTATTTGGATATTATAATATAGTAAAAAAAATTAACAAAAATGAGTATATACGTTATATACGCTTTCCAAAAATTGAAAAGTAAAAACGCACTACTCACACAAACACGATAATAATAATGGCATAAAAACACATCCCCAGAAGCGGCGCCAAAATTTGATGTAGTAAAATTCGTACACGTTTTAGGAAAAACGCGTATGAGCGGCAAGTATTAAGTCTTACGCTTTAGGAAAAACGTAAAACCGAATAAGTGCGAGTTCGTTCTCGAAGGAGGTGTGTGAGTTAAGTGCCAATTATATAAAATCAAAGTTTGGATTAGTGTCGTTTTTGGCTTAGAGAGAGAAAAATAAAACACGAACTACGACTACGATTACACTACGACGTAATGACGTAAAACGCGAACGTAAATACGTAAAACGTGACAAAATTAAAATTTTAAACTAAAAATAAATTAAAAATTAAAACTAATTTAAAATAATATAAATAAGAATAAAAATTCAATAATTAAATTTTAAAACCTTTTATTAATTAAATATTCAATTTTAAATGCTAATTAAAGCCCTAAAATTAAATATAACTAAGAAAAAACCCAAAATATTATTTTATTAAACTAATATCTCACTTATATTATTTAAAGACTAAAAAGTATTTTTCCTAAATTTTAAAAACTATTTTTCTATTTTTAAATCACTAAAAGCAATTTTTAAACTAAAATAATGCTAAAAATAAACTTACTGTTTTGAAAATCCTTTTTTATAATACTAAACAGTAGAAAAATTAAAAAGTTTGAAAAAAGTAATTTTCTCACTAAAAGACAAAAAAGTTTGATTTAAATCCTAATTAAACTTAAATTAAATCTAAAATATAATTAAGAAGATGAACAGTGAAACTTTTTTTGAACTAAAAATCTTAAAAAAAAATTTGAATATAAGAAAATTTGAAAAACTGAAAAATATGGAATTTTTGCACTAAAAGACAAAAAACAGATTAATTAAAACAAATAAAAATCAATTTAATTCTAAAAAATACTAAATGAACAGAAAAATAAAATCTAACTTAGTGAAAAATATTAAAATAAATAGTAAAACATGGGAAAAATAGAAAAACTAGAAAAAGCTGATAAATAGGCACTAAAGACAAAACAGTTTGGACTGACAGTGACACCTAGATGGACTTTTGTCCTTTCTTTCAGCAGTGGGAAAATTATGCTAGCAGTGGGAACTTTGTTCCCACTATTAGATCAGAGAAACTGACTATGGGGGTTTTGGAGCCCGTTTTAAGGTGGATTGTTGGGCACAATGGCACCCCTACAACCAGTAGGGTTGTAGGGAGTAAAGGAAACTAGGAACATACAAAAGCAAGCACAAACAAAACCTCCAAATCCGATTTATACTAACTGCTAGGAAATAAAGGGGGTCTGGTGGTTTGCAAAGGTAACAGCGAGTTCTATATGCTACTTTAAACCACCCAACGTACACTAAACCTCAAAACCATATGTCTAATACATACAACTACCCCTAGACTACCTAAATCCCTAGCACCTAACTAGGATCAAATCAATGAAACACGCAAAATTATAACTAAATTCTATTTGTAAGCGAGCTTACATGCACCAAACCACAAGACTTAAGCCCTACAGCAACCCCTAATTCAGCAGACAGAATTGATGTGTATTTGCTGATGCAAATGACACAAATGTAAAATTTGGACAAGCAACCCTAAGCTATCTTATGCTAAATGCTACCAATATTTCAAACTCAAAACTCAACATTCAAGTCACTAATACCCACTTTTGCTATCATTGACAGAAAAGAGGATACACGCTGCTGGGTTTTGGTGTAAATTTTTCATAAACCTTGGTCAAAACGACCAAGTATGCACATAATCCACTCCTAAATTTATTCGAGCTAAGTAACTTGCATAACTTCATAAGGTATCATCTAACAATTATACATCAAGTGCAAACAAACATTAACAACAACAAAAACATGAAGTTTCATCTAGCTGATTATGTATTGGCAGAGAACAAAGAGCAATCAATATTTTTTTTCACCTATTAAGACAGAACCAAAGGGAGATCTAACCTAGACTAAACCTAACCAAGGTGCTCTACGAACCTTAAACCCTAGGTGGTCCCTGGTTTCGGTCGTTAATAAGTGTGAAAACACTTATCCTTTTACCACTTATTTCCAATAATAACATGACCAAAACGTGTATTTTATGTCGTAAAAGTCGGAATTATGCGTGGTTTGTGTTTTTATTGTGTTTTAGGACCAAAAGATGAAAAAGGAAGAAAACACGGGCTTTCACGGGCTTTTGTCGAAGAAAACGAGAAAAGACGAAGTCAAGAGATCAAGAGTGTTTAAAGAACGGATGTCCAAGACCTATTCTGAAGATTTATCGAAGAAAAACTCTAAAGACGGAATTTTAATGAAGTCGAAGAACTCAAGTCTAAATTATAGAAGAAAATTATTAAGACGAGTTCAAATCCCGAGACGACGTCGAGAAAGACAAAGAATTAAATCGAGTCGAGAAGAAAAGAAAGAAGGAAGCACACCACACATTCACCTCCCACTTAGCCTATAAATACCCTCCTAATCACATTAGGAGGGTGGTTAGCTAGTTGCCCTTTTAATTTTTCCTTTCTATTTTTTAGAGAGAGAAAGTTTTAAACTTTCTCTCACTAAGTTTTCATCTTTCCTTTCTTTTAAGCTTTCATTAATATTTGTATTTGAGTTTCTTTAATCAAATGTTTAAGTTTAAGTTTGTGTTCTTTAGTCTCTTCCCACAATTCTTGATTTACTTTTGGTTTTGATCCGAAAATCATTTTCCATACGGATTGATTTTGTTTGATGTTTAAGTGATTAAAAGGTTAATCTTTTTATCACTATATAAGCTTCATACGTATAACCTATAAGCTCTTCATGCTTATGGGCTTATTTCAAGTTTAGCTTATTGGTTTTCGGATTTATTAAAAGTTTTAATCATCTTAAAGTTCCTTCCATAAAGTTTATGATCTTTTATGTTTTAAAAGTTGTCAAATTTAAGCTTTTTGAGTTGTTTAAGTTTCGGATAAGGCAGCTTATTGTTCGTGCTTATTGAGTTTTAAGCTTACCACCAATTTCGGATTAAGTTTGCATTCCATCGCAATCTTGGGGATTTCAACATTCCGACGGATTACTTGTTTTGATCGCAATAACCCATTAGGGTTTTACTTTGCGATCGTTTGACTTTTTACCTTATTCCGATCTGAGATTGCGATCGCATATTCCGACGGGATTAAGGTTACTTTGAAACGAAACTCTGCCAAATTTTACTTTACAACATTCCGACAGATTTGTAACATTCCGATAGACATCATTGCGACTAGAGGATTGAGTTTGTATTCCGATCTACAATATTCCGATCTGGATATTGCGACCACATTGCATTCCGACAGATTTGACCTTGATTATTCCGATGGGTATTCAGATGAATATTCCGATGGTTTGTTTTGATATTTATTCCGATGGTTATGACTTTGGTGCATTCTGATAGAAATGATTTGCAATATTCCGATAGAACATGTTTTAAAGTTTTAAAGTTTTACAAAGAGTTTTTCTAAATAGCTTTTAGTTTAATTCTTAAACGCTTTAATTTTACTCGACGACAATTTTAATTATTTGCTTTTAGTTTTAAAATTAGATAATCAACCAAACCATTCTCTTGTTCACCAAAAGACAATTGAGTAACACTTTAGACTGGTAATCAATTCGAAGAGATCGGACGATAACTTTTCATACTTGGTGTAAAAACCTCGTATTAAATGGCGCCGCTGCCGGCTCTTTTCGTTAAGATTAATGGTTTCTAGTGAGAGACGCATTGAATTGTGGAACCCGTTCTTTTAAGAACGTTATTTTCCTTGATAAAAATTTTCAAAAATCCATAAAAATTAAAAACTTTTCAAAAATACAAAAACATTGAAAAATCATAAAAAGCAATTCTTTTCCAAAGGTTTGCACCAAAAAGAATATATACATATTCTCTCTGTATATTTTTCTTCTGCAGATGTATGCGTACTAGATCTTCAAACTATTCTGAGCCCGAGACTCGTGAAGTTTTAGATATGGCTGGTGTTCATAACAACAATAATAACCCACCTCTACCCAATTTGAATAACAACAACAACAACAATGTTCCCCTACCTGATTTACGAACAATGGAGGAATTGTGTCAACCCACCATGAATGGACGCGGAGGCCCGATTGCGCCAATGCAAATCACGGCTCAGGAGTTTTCGTTGAAGCATCACATGATCCAACAAGTGCAAACTAATCCATTGCGTGGATTGCCTAATGATGATGCCAACAAGCACCTCGACAAATTCATTACCATGACTCAAAGCATGAAGATTCCCGGTGTTTCTATGGATTTCCTTCGCCTTCAACTCTTTCCACACACGCTTTCTCACCATGCCGAAAAATGGTTTGACCGTCTCCCAAAGAATTCTATTCATACTTGGGACGACATGACTCAACGATTTTTGTCGCGCTACTTTCCACCATCCATGGTCACGAGCCTTCGTAACCAAATTAGTGGATTCATGCAAGACAATGATGAATCGCTATTTGATGCTTGGGAACGCTACAATGATTTGATCGACCGTTGTCCGAACCATGACATGCTCCCCGTCACTCTCATTGATACTTTCTACAATGGTCTCACTTTTCGTGGTCGTGACACGATCAACGCCGCCGCCGGTGGTACTTTTATGAAAAGGAGACCGGAGGAGTGTAGAGAGTTGATTGAAAACATGACTACTCACCAAAGAACTGGGATTCATCCGCATCCTCAAGATCTAATCCGAGAGTAAATGTTTCATCTACTGATGCCACCACCGACACGTCCGCCATGGAACGAGCCATTATCGAAATGAGCAAAAATATGCATATTTTGGCTAATAACCACACTCAACAAGCTAAAGCCGTTGCTATTTCTTGTGACACATGTGGTGGTCCTCATTCGTACAATGATTGTCCTTCTACTCAAGGCAATTTTTGTGAAAACGTTAACGCGGCATACGGCACTTATCCCTCGGGAGGCTATCAAGCTCGTCCTCAAGGAGACCGTAACTTGCTAAGTTATCGTTCAAACAACTATCTTGCTCCACCCGTTTTTACTCCTCAAAACGAAAACCAACAACAAAGCTATAACCGAAACAACTAAACCCAACCTCGTGCTAACAATCAATATCAATCCCAAAGAAACCCATATCCACCTCAAGGAAATTCTCAAGCTTACCAAGCTCCACCTCCCAATCAACCAACGGCGTTGAATCAAGACATCGAGACGTTCATGAGGACTAATAGAGAGATGGTAACGAATCTTCAGAGTCAATTCATCAACTTGAAGGGAGACATGGCGAAACAAGGGAGCGATATTCGAGCCGAGCTAAGGAATGACATGGCAAAACAAAGCAATGATATTCGCGCAGACATGAGAGACTCTTTCAGCACTCAAGCGGATAATTTACGTGATATGTTAGGTTCGCTTTTCTAAAGTAATCAACCCTCTTCTTCGGGTACTCTTCCGAGTAACACCGTTGCTAATCCAAGAGGGGAGATGAAAGCAATCACCACTCGTAGTGGAAAAGGTTATACGGAACCCGAGCTTCCTACACCTCCACCCATGATTGTGAACAAGAAAAAAGAGCAACTTTCTTCACCTCCTTTACCTTCTACCCCCATTCCCCCACCACTCGCGGTTGTGCGTGATCCTATTCCTCTAAAGCCTTCCTCTTCATCCGATATACCTTACCCTTCAAGGTTGAGGAAAGAGAAGCAAAAGAGCAAGGATGATATTCAAGTTTCAAACTTTCTTAAAATGTTTAAACAATTGAATTTTAACATCTCCTTTGCCGAGGCTCTCGCTCACATGCCTAGATATGCGAAGATGTTTAAAGATCTTCTTAGTGACAAGGAGAAGCTTCTTGACATTGCTCAGACCCAACTTAATGAGAATTGCTCCGCGGTTCTCTTAAGGAAATTGCCCACCAAACTTGGTAATCCGGGTCGCTTCTTGACTCCTTGCAACTTCCCGGGAGTAGAGAATTGCATGGCCCTAGCCGATCTAGGTGCTAGTATAAACTTAGTGCCTTTAAGTGTTTGGAAGCAATTATCTCTCCCCGAGCTAGTCCCCACCAAAATGACTTTGGAATTAGCTAACCGTACGGTTGCTTATCCAGTGGGGATAGCCGAAGACGTCTTCGTTGGCGTTGAAAAATTCACCTTCCCGACGGATTTTGTTGTCGTTGACTACGAGATGGATACCCGTGTTCCACTTATTGTTGGACGTCCCTTCTAGAGGACCGGTCGCACTCTCATTGATGTAGCCGCAGGCGAAATAATCATGAGAGTTGGTGACGATAAAATTGTCTTCAATATGGGTAAGATTTCTAAGCAACCTTATTCATATGAGAGTGTTAATGCTATTGACGTTCTTGATGAGGCTTGTGAAGAACATTTCAAAGACGCTTGTAAAAGTGGTTCTTCTTCTCTACCCACTATTGAGACCGTTGCCTCTATTGCTCCATCACTAACTCCATTTGGAGAAAGTGATTTCCTCTTGCAAGAATTTGAAGCAACTCTGGGAGATGTGGATTTGCAATATGACGATTCTCCCTCCAATTGGGATGAAGACATTCGTACCATTGAGAAACTTCTCAATGAAGACCATATTTCTCCACAGTCCCCTAAGGCTATCTCTACCGATGATTCGAAGTTGACTACGCCGTCCATCGAAAATCCTCCGGATCTAGAGCTTAAGGATCTTCCGTCTCATCTCGAGTACGTTTTCCTTGAAGACAACAAGAAGTTACCGGTCATCATCGCAAAGGACCTGAAAGAAGAAGAAAAATCCCGACTTATCGCCGTGTTGAAGAATCATAAGAAAGCGATTGCGTGGAAGATCTCCGATATTCGTGGAATTGATCCTCACTTTTGCACACATAATTCTCATGGAGGACGACTTTAAACCCACTATTCAAAGCCAACGAAGGGTGAATCCTAAGATCCATGACGTTATCAAAAAAGAGGTTATCAAACTTCTTGATGCGGGCATGATTTACCCTATCTCGGATTCACCATGGGTTAGTCCAGTCCATTGTGTGCCTAAGAAAGGCGGAATCACCGTTGTTCCCAATGAAAACAACGAGTTGATTCCTACTCGTCTCGTTACAGGGTGGAGAGTTTGTATAGACTATCGCAAACTCAATGATGCTACGAGAAAGGATCATTTTCCCCTTCCTTTAATGGACCAAATGCTTGAACGTCTAGCGGGTAATGACTATTACTGCATCTTAGACGGTTTCTCGGGTTATTTTCAAATACCCATCGATCCCCAAGACCAAGAGAAAACCACATTCACCTGTCCTTATGGAACATTTGCTTACAAAAGAATGCCTTTCGGCTTATGCAATGCTCCTGGGACTTTCCAACGATGTATGATGGCTATCCTCCATGACATGGTTGAAGAAACCATGGAAGTCTTTATGGATGATTTCTCGGTCTATGGTGATTCATTCTCTTCTTGCCTTGCCAATTTAGAATGTATGCTTAAGCGGTGTGCAGACACTCGCCTTGTTCTGAATTGGGAAAAATTCCATTTCATGGTAAAAGAAGGCATTGTGCTGGGACATAAAATCTCTAAAGCCGATCTTGAAGTGGACCGTGCTAAAGTGGATGTCATAGCCAAATTACCTCCACCTTCAACCGTGAAGGGTGTGAGAAGTTTTCTAGGTCATGCGGGCTTCTACCGTCGTTTCATTCAGGATTTCACTAAAATCGCTCGCCTGATGACCCACCTCTTGGAAAAAGATACTCCTTTCATCTTTTCCAAAGAGTGTCTTGAAGCCTTCAATCTTCTTAAGGATAAGCTAACTAAGGCACCGGTCTTAGTTACCCCTAATTGGGAGCTACCTTTTGAGTTGATGTGCGATGCTAGCGACTTTGCTATTGGAGCGGTTTTGGGACAAAGAGTGAATAAACACTTCCAACCAATCTATTATGCCAGCAAGACAACGACGGGGGCTCAATTGCATTATACGACAACCGAAAAAGAGCTTTTAGCTGTTGTCTATGCTTTTGAAAAATTTCGCCCCTATCTTGTTTTATCCACCACCATTGTGTACACGGACCATTCCGCGTTGAAGTACTTGATAACTAAGCAAGATTCTAAGCCAAGACTTCTTCGTTGGGTTTTTCTCCTTCAAGAATTCAACATTGAAATTCGTGACAAGAAGGGAGCCGAAAACCTAGCCGCGAATCATCTAAGTAGACTTGAGGATCCATATCAAGGGGATCATCCGAAAAAAGAGATCAATGACTCTTTTCCCCTTGAGACCTTAATGTCTATTAGTGCCAATCTTGATGACACCCCGTGGTTTGCGGACATTGCAAACTACTTAGCGGGTGGTATTCTCATCAAAGGGTTAACATCCCAAGAAAAGAAGAAGTTCTTTAAAGATGTTAAGACTTACTTCTGGGATGACCCTTATCTCTTCAAACAATGCGCTGATCTGATCATTCGTCGATGTGTTGATGGACCGGCAGCTTTGCACATCCTTGATGCTTGCCATAAAGGACCCACCGGTGGTCACTTTGGTCCCAACTACACCGCTAAGAAAGTGTTTGACTCAGGCTTCTATTGGCCCACCATTTATCGTGACGCTCATGAAATGGTTAAACATTGTGATGCTTGCCAAAGACAAGGCAAGATCACACATAAAGATGAGATGCCTCAAAATTTCATACAAGAATGTGAAATCTTTGACGTATGGGGCATCGACTTTATGGGGCCATTTCGATCATCCAAAGGGAACAAGTACATCCTCGTAGTCGTTGACTACGTTTCTAAATGGGTTGAAGCTAAGGCTCTCCCAACGAACGATGCGAGGGTGGTTGTGAACTTTTTGAAGCAGCTGTTTGCTCGATTCGGTGTTCCTCGTGCTATAATGAGTGACCGCGGGACTCATTTTTGCAATGATTAATTTGCAAGAGTCATGGCTAAGTATGGTGTTAATCACCGTCTTTCCACCGCCTATCATCCCTAGACGAATGGGCAAGCCGAGATTTCCAACCGTGGATTGAAGCGAATTCTGGAACGTACTATGGGAGAGCATCGTGCCGCGTGGGCCGATAAGTTAGATGATGCTCTGTGGGCTTTCCTGTAACACTCTCATTTTTCGTATCGGTACAGCGGAAGGGTCTTTCAGAGTGTTACAGGATAGCACAATAACTCCAATCATAGACAACACATAAAAATGGTTGTACAAGGTTTAACAAACATTCATTCGATAAAAAGTTTCAAAAGCATACAACAGGTCCCAAATTATACAGGTCATTTAGTTTACAAAACATAGATCGAATGAACAGTTTTAATATTAAGTGTGGGCCATCAGAGTCGATCTCCATCCGGATTACCTTCAAGCACCTGAGATAAAACATGCAAAAATCATATCAGCGAATGCCGAGTGAATTCATAGAGTTTAATGAAAACCGTTATATAAAACAATCATTTACATTCATTTAAAATCAGAACACAAGTATAATATCGGAAGTAAGTCCACATATTGCTAGTCAGGCAATATATAAATCAAGCATACATCTGAAACCGTCCATGAGACCGTAGTCTCTATATTACCATGATAGGTAATATATTCATCGTAATAGCGTCGTTATCGTTTATTATTTATGTCTTATATTGTATTAGGATACATGGTATCTGAATTAGGATACGTTTTAGGATTATTATTAGCCGCATGACATTGTTACCTTACTGTGAAAACAGCGGGCCTCGAACCCGACAAACAATTTGCCCATCTAAGTTAGCGTGTCGTCACAAAAATCACGCTATGGAATCTTCTCATACATAAATTCGCTTACCAATCAATGTGGTACGACAGGGATCAACCGTCAAGGCGCGAACTGGGGTGATCGTCCCCAAATAGTACTATCAAATGCATAAGCGTCTACCAAATCCCGGTAGTTCACAATTCATGCTAATGGGACTTTAAGTGACATAACCTAACTACTAATAATCCTTTTAGTCTCGAATATAGGGTCATAGCATCATTCGGGTCCATAGCATTTAGCATACAATCGGGACTACTTGTGTTCTATTTTATAAAAATCTAGCATGTTATCTCCCTCGCGGGTTTACAAATCATTTTATAAAACATTTAAAAGAGTGCGAGGCTATGAACTCACGTTGTTAATGAAAGGCGGATTATCGGCTACGGGCGTGCTTCGGTCACGGAAACCTATATAAATAATAATCGGTCTTAGACTCGGTCCAATGACTTTTATCAAAATAACAATATACATATGATGATTTTTGTACATATGATGATGATCAAGTGGGTTTATACATCCTTGTTTACTCATTTTAGCGTTTACGTTTTGGTAACGTCTTACTAGTTCGCTAGTTTTACCGATTTTACCTATTTTAAGTCCATTAAGCCTTTTATAAGTTCTTTAACTTGTTTTTATCCCTTTTATACCTATATTATCAGTATATATACGTTTCATGTTGGGCCCAAATGGGTTAAGCCCAATAAGCTCTTTTTACAAGTTTTTATCTTATTAGTCCATTTATTAGTCCAATATTTTTAGTTAGCTCGTAAATGTCCGTATTTCTTATAGTTCGGGTTTTATCGGTTTTTACTTGTCTTAGTTACCTATACATCAGTATATGACTTTTGTAAACTTTACATTAGACGGGTTTGGTCGTCTAAGTTTTATTTGGCGAAAAACGTTAATTTTACGGCGATAGCCGAAAAAGTCGTAAAAATCAAGTTTATAGTTTTTATTACTTATAAATATTATTTTACCACCATTTATATAATTTACCCATTTAATTAACCTTTTATACATTTATATAAATAATTTTTATAAGTTAGTGGGTTTATATTTTTACATTTTATAAATTAAAATGTGAGTGCTTATATAATAATAATAAACATTATTTCCAAGATCTGATTTTTAACTTCATGTTCACCATTTTTACCATATCTAGAGTTCTATAATGACTTAGAAGCTCATTTTTGGATGACATGTTCTTCATAATATGTGCTACATATAACTTAGTTATAGCTACTGCCCATTTTGAGTTTAAGTTGCCTTAACAGTCCCTACGAAACTGCTTATTCAGATTACACCACCTAACTTGTTTTGATCATATCTCACTCATTATTTTGATTCCATTGCATGGCCAACTCTCACATGTGTATAACATCATCTACTTACTGTAAATGGATCAAACCATGCAATTTTATCAGTTCATCTTTTAGTTATCTACTGTTTTTATACAGCCAACTAAATAGTCAAGATTTTAGCTTCATTTCTTATAGTTATCATCATTTTTAAGCATATTTATCAACACTTGATCCCGACACAACATTTTTATCATCATATATACATCATATACATATACAAAATAAAAGAAAATACATTTGTTCTTTATAAAATAATAAGAGAAAAATGTAGAGGATGATCTTCTTTACCAATCCAAGTGGATTTCTTGTTTTAGGAAGACAAGAACTTGATGAACACAACAAGTATCTCCAAGACCATCAAATATCAAGAACATAGGTTGGAAAATCAGCTCTAGGACACAAGCAAATCACCTCCAAAGTTGTTAATATGGCCACCAAATGATCAAGGCTTCAAGAGAACACCTTAATAGGACTAGTAAACATGTGGTTTATGGCTAGAAAAGATCAAAGATGGTGTTTGTTGGTTAATAGTGGACGGCACAAGGAAGGGTTGAGAGAGTTTTTAGAGTGGATTGCATGTAAGAAATGATAGAAATGAAACAAGTAGCTTGTTTTGATGTGTTTAGTGGTATTGTAAAGCTTAAAGTGTAAGCTAGCTTACACTTGGTGTAAGTTAGCTAAACTTGATGCCACCTAAGGGTTGTGGTGTCAAGTTAGCCGTCCCATATTGCTAGTGGGGTGGGACAAAGTGTTTTGTCCCATCTCACTAGTTTACGGGTATTTCTCGATTCTAGTTTTCTCGATTTGCGTGCCCTCGGGTCGTTTTACGAAAAATGTTTTTATAAATTATGAATCACCGTCACAAAACGAATCCAATAAAAATTGTCTCATCAAAAACGGAGTTCAAAAACGTAAATACGTAATCCTAAGGTTTCCGGTTTAGTCGTAAAAGACGCCAAATTATGCACGTAAGCCCAAATTTAAATCCGTAAATTGTGAGGTCATCAACCAACACAAAAATAAGTTTCAAAATATTATACGAGAAAATATTTCACTACCTGAAAATGTTAGATTGTCACAGCTTTTCCTCCTAAAAGGGATCAACGTCCTCGTGATCCATTTCATTTGGATGTCCGTTTCTTATTGAAATCGAAGAGGTGCGGATATTTCTTCCACATTTCATCCTCTCGTTCCCAAGTATACTCCGGTCCATGCTTTGAATTCCATCGGATCTTGACAATAGGTATCCGACTTTGTTTCAGTTGCTTTACCTCACGGTCCATAACTTCTACGGGCTCTTCGATAAAATGCAACTTCCCATCTATTCGAACCTTACCTAACGGAATTTTCTCATCACTCACTGCTAGACATTTCTTTAGATTAGATACATGGAATGTGTTGTGAACACCATGAAGTTCTGGGGGTAACTCTAGTTTGTAAGCCACCGGACCTACTCTAGATAAAATCTTAAAGGGTCCAATATAACGGGGATTCAATTTCCCTCGTTTTCCAAATATTATAACGCCTTTCCATGGCGATACTTTCAACATTACTCGGTCACCCACTTCAAACTCCATTGGCTTCCGCCGCACATCCGCGTAACTTTTCTGTCTACTACGGGCAGTCAACAACCTCTTCTTAATCTGAACTATCATCTCCGTAGTCTCCCGGATCAATTCCGGTCCCGTGAGCTGGGTGATATACGAATTTTACTATGTTGAAAAAGTTCGAATTCTCGGAATCCTCTCGAATTGATCTCAGTTAAAAGTGGAATGACTTGTTCTTGGTGACAAAAAGTGGATTTGGTTTTCTATTCTAAATAATTGAAGTGAATAAAGATTAAAGCTGGAAACAGAATATAAAATAAATTAAATGACAAAGCTGAAAAATAACTCTTACTGAAGAATACCCTATGCGGAATAAAACACCATTCGGAATGTTGACATCTACGCGGAATATATGTCTTATTCGGAAAACTTGCCTCATGCGGAAAATTAAGGTCATTCGGAATAATATGACCATGCGGAAAAATTAGGTTATGCGGAAGATTTAAAATGTTCCGAATAGGGGAAAAATGGAAACCCCTATTCGGAATAAAAAACTTTATTCGGAATATTGGAAAGTTCCGAATAAGGAAACTGAGAAACAAGGCTATGCGGAATATCCAGGATATTCCAAGTAATGAAACGAAGACACCCCTATTCGGAATATTTGGAAATGTTCCGAATAAGGGAAACTCAAAAATGGCTATTCGGAAAGTCTGGGAGATGAAGAACAGTAACAGCAGAAAGTAAGCAGGGGACACGAATTTTACTCCAAATCAAACTAAATACTCAAAAAGGTTTTACCAAACTATCCAATAATCATTAACATACCATAAGGAACAAATCCCACTAGTAAAAACACTAAATCAACATCTTTTTGAAATCAAACTTGAATCAAATAAGAAACTTAGAAACTTGCAATAAAAATGATGAAGAACAAGATGAATAGAAAGATGGAATGGATTGATTAATGGAAAAGTAACAAGGTTAATGATTGAAGTTTACAAGATGAAAAGAAAAAGATGAAAATCACCAAACTCCCTAATGGAGTTTGTGATGGAACGAACAATGCCTGGGAAAGAAAGAAAAATGAACTAACTCCCTAATTGTGTGAAGGGAAAGACTATTTATACTCCTAGTGGTTGGTTGGTGAGTGGGCTTTCTCCCTTTCTTCTTGTCTTCTCGTCTTTTCAGAAAAGTTGACGTTTTCGATTCTGATTCGGGATTTGTCGTCGATTAAATCCAACTCGTCTTTTAATTTCTTCGTTAAGTAGACTTGAGTTTCTTCGACTTATGAAAATCTTCCATCTTTAGTCCTTTTCTTCGATAAATCTTCGAATAGGCCTAGTGACTTCAAATCTTTTGCACCTCTTGGACAATAGACTTCGTCTTGAGTCTTTTTCCTTGGTAAATCCCGTGCAATCCCATGTTTTCTTTAATATTCATCCGGTTAGCTCTGAAAACACAATAAACACAAAAACCACGCATAATTCCAAACAAATGATATTAATTACGTGTTTTGGTCTTGTTTTAGCCAGAATTAAGTGGTAAAAGGATGGGTGTTTACACACCTATCAAATCCCCTACACTTAACCATTGCCATGCCCTCATGCAATGCTTAGTGATAAAGTAATTTTACATTTTTCTCATAATCAATCAACCTTGGCCTTATTTAAATTCTACTAAACAACAATTAAAATACTAAGAGAACTTAAAACTTTAAAATAAACAAAAGGATGGAAATAACTTGTAAAGAAATCAAGGACTTACATTAGGGCTTTGGTGTTGCGACGATTTATCACCCTCAAGTTTCACGTTCCCCAAACTAAGCTTAAGAACGAGATCATTGTTATTATAAGTTAGTAAATCAAACACTTACACACATGGCTTAATTAAATGCTTAAACTCCCTTATCCCTAGGTGTATCTCTTGTATTTTATTTTTGTCTTAGAATGATCATGAAGATGCATTTTTTGGACTTATTTCGATAGTTTATTAAGGCTGAAAGCAAAGTAGGACGATTTGATCAATAGTTAGCTAAAGGACAAAATCTCTTAAAACTGCTTCTCGGGATATCAAAAAGTTCATATCTTGGCATAACTTGGTTCACGATTTGAGACCTTTCTCGGGCCGATATTTGGCATGTACTTCATACTTCATATCTTCGAGAGACGTTCTTGAGATAATGGTCTTCTCATCATAATAGAGTTTCTTTACTTGGAGACTTTTGAGGGGTACTCCAACTTTGTTGACCACGACTTCATGATTATTTCTTCAATCTCTAATTGGGATTTTGAGATACAACGATCCGCCTCCTTTTCGGACTTGGATCTATTTATCCTCATACCTTGTTAGGGTCTTTTCGGATAGACTTCTCCATGATCTTTATGGGAGTTGATTGCTTTTCGTCGTGAGTCTTGATCCTTCATATTGACTTTAGGAATAATGCTTTTCACATCACTTTGGATCTTCAGCAATAAAATTGAATCCTCATGCCTTGTTAGGGCCTTTTCGGACTCGCCAATCTTCGCGCCCCGCTTCATAAGTTATGCCTTGGCTATGAACTCTCGTCATTACCGAGCAACTTTTAAACGATCTTGGGCTAGAAGCTAAGTAACTTTTCAAATCGTAAGACCTTACTTATTGCAGATAGATTATTAGCAAGTGATGGGAGAATAGGCAAATAATTACACCAAGTGAGCTTGCGCAAGAATACCGACTTATAATTGACTCTATCATTTCTCGTCCTCCACAATTTAAAATCTCAAATAATGAGACTCGTGGATACTTAGCCTAATAAACCAATTAAGGTCTACATGGTTAAGGGTACTAGCTAGAATAAACTTGGAATAGTCTACTCGGGTTGAGTCAAAAATAAACGCAACGGGCCTAATAGATCTAAGATTTCTAAACTAGCTACACCACTTTATTAATATTTTTGACTTTATTGCGGGATATATACATATGAAAGCAACGATAAAAATTTAAAAATTACGACTAAATGGCCAAAGTTAATAAAAAATTTGAAAAATGTTGAAAAATAGGATTTTCCGGTTAAATGAAGGCGTTTTCATGGAAAAGTCCACTTAAAACTTCGATAGAAGTCTCCCCTACACTTAAGATAAACATTGTCCTCAATGTTTAAGCATGTGGGAAAAATCTCCCCTACACTTATGACATTGTGCACGTTGATTAACTCAAGTTAAGGAAGAGACGACTAAAGTGATCAATTTCAAATGTGAGTATGAAGAAAATTGAATCACGATAGTTGAGAGATAGAACCGGATTTCGGATAACACGGGAGCACGGTTCTTCAAAGTTTCCAAGATTGCAGTAATCCCTGTAAGCACATCACCACACAAACACAAACGACCAAAATAGGTCCTCCCCTACACTTAGGGGGTTAAAGGGATAGATACTCGGGCTGCCTCCCGAGGAGCGCGTGTTTTTGATAACCGAGTCACGAGCCTGAATCGACCCAAATTTAGTTCATGGGGAACGTGGTGAGGGATGGAATTACCTCCTGAGAGGTGTCCTCACCAAAGTACAACTTCACTCGTTGGCCATTCACCTTAAAGTTTGGTCCATTAGGTTGAGCGAGCTCGAGAGTACCATATGGAAAAATTTGGGCGATGGTGAATGGGCCGGACCAACGAGATTTGAGCTTGCCCGAAAAGATTTTCAACCGAGAGTTAAAAAGTAAGACTTTGTCTCCAACATGGAACTCTCGGTTTTTGATCTTAGAGTCGTGAATGAGCTTAGTTCGTTCCTTATAGATTAAAGAATTTTCATAAGCCTCATTCCGGAGTTCATTCAGCTCATTGAGTTGGATCTTGCGTAGGTCACCAGCTTTGTTTATATCAAAATTAGCCCACTTCAAGGCCCAATAAGCCTTGTGCTCTAACTCAATAGGGAGGTGGCACGCTTTCCCGTACACAAGACGATAAGGCGTACAGCCGATCGGGGTCTTGTAAGCAGTACGGAAAGCCCACAAAGCATCATCGAGTTTATCAGCCCATGCGGCACGATGCTCTCCCACGGTTCTTTCAAGAATTCGCTTCAGCCCTCGGTTGGATATTTCAGCCTGGCCATTAGTTTGTGGGTGGTAGGCTGTGGAAAGACGATGATTTACACCGTACTTAGCCATGACTCGAGCAAATTGGTCATTGCAGAAATGAGTCCCACGATCACTAATAATGGCGCGAGGCACACCGAATCTAGCGAATAAAGCTTTCAAAAAGTTACAAACCACCCTTGCGTCATTAGTAGGCAAAGCTTTGGCTTCAACCCACTTAGAAACGTAGTCAACGGCTACAAGGATGTATTTGTTTCCTTTAGATGAAGGGAATGGCCCCATAAAGTCGATACCCTAAACATCAAAAATTTCACATTCTTGAATGAAATTCTGAGGCATCTCGTCTTTATGTGTGATTTTGCCTTGCTTTTGGCAAACATCACATCTTTTAACCATATCGTGAGCATCACGGTATATGGAGGGCCAATAAAATCTCGAATCAAACACTTTCTTAGCGGTGTAGTTGGGACCAAAGTGACCACCGGTGGGTCCTTTGTGGCAAGCATCAAGGATGTCCGACGCTGCCGGTCCATCAACACATCGGCGAATTATCAGATCAGCACATTGTTTGAATAGGTAAGGGTCGTCCCAAAAGTAAGTCTTGATGTCGGTAAAGAACTTCTTCTTTTGCTGGGACGTCAACCCTTCCTTGAGAATTCCACCCGCCAAGTAATTTGCAAAGTCCGCAAACCACGGGGTTTCATTCGACTTCGAGTTTATAGACATTAAGGTCTCCAAGGGAAAAGAATCATTGATTTCTTTGGTCGGATGATCCCCTTGGTAAGGATCCTCAAGTCTGCTAAGATGGTCCGCGGCTAGGTTTTCTGCTCCTTTTTTATCGCGGATGTCGATTTTAAATTCCTGGAGCAGCAAAACCCAGCGAAGAAGTCTTGGTTTGGAATCTTGCTTTGTCAACAAGTACTTCAACGCGGAATGATCGGTGTACACAATGGTGGTGGAAAGGACAAGATAGGGGCGAAACTTTTCAAAGGCATAGACAACAGCTAAAAGCTCTTTTTCGGTTGTCGTATAATGCAATTGTGCCCCAGTCATTGTCTTGCTAGCGTAATGGATCGGTTGGAAGTGTTTGTTCACTCTTTGACCAAGAACCGCTCCAATAGCAAAATCACTAGCATCGCACATCAACTCAAAGGGCAGCTCCCAATTAGGGGTAACCAAGACGGGTGCCTTGGTTAGCTTATCCTTAAGTGAGTTAAAGGCTTCAAGGCACTCTTTGGAAAAGATAAAAGGAGTATCTTTTTCCAAGAGGTGGGTCATCGGGCGAGCGATTTGAGAAAAATCTTTGATGAATCGTCGATAGAAGCCCGCATGACCCAAGAAACTTCTCACACCCTTCACAGTGGAAGGTGGAGGCAACTTTGCTATAACATCAACTTTAGCACGGTCTACTTCAAGACCGGATTTCGAAATCTTATGTCCAAGCACGACGCCTTCTTTTACCATAAAATGGCATTTTTCCCAATTTAGAACAAGGCGAGTGTCTTCGCACCGCTTTAGCATACGTTCTAAATTGGCAAGGCAAGCAGAGAAGGAATCCCCGAAGACCGAGAAATCATCCATGAAGACTTCCATGGTTTGTTCAACCATGTCATGGAAGATAGCTAACATGCACCTTTGGAAAGTCCCTGGCGCATTACATAAGCCAAAAGGCATTCTTTTGTAAGCGAAAGTGCCATAGGGACAAGTGAATGTAGTCTTCTCTTGATCTTGGGGATCGATGGGTATTTGAAAATAACCCGAGAAACCATCCAGAAAGCAGTAATATTCATTACCGGCTAATCGTTCAAGCATTTGGTCCATGAAAGGTAGAGGGAAATGATCCTTTCTCGTGGCATCATTGAGTTTGCGGTAGTCTATACAAACTCTCCACCCAGTAACGAGACGAGTGGGAATCAACTCGTTGTGTTCATTGGGAACAACGGTTATTCCGCCCTTCTTCGGCACACAATGGATTGGACTAACCCACGGGGAATCCGAAATAGGGTAAATCATACCCGCATCAAGAAGTTTGATAACCTCTGTTTTGATGACTTCATGTATTTTTGGATTCACCCTTCGTTGGCTTTGAATAGTGGGCTTGAAGTCGTCCTCCATTAGAATTTTGTGTGTGCAGAAGTGAGGATCAATTCCACGAATATCGGAAATCTTCCAAGCGATAGCCTTCTTATGATCCTTCAACACAGCGACAAGGCGAGTCTTCTCTTCATCTTTCAAATCCTTCGCAATAATGACGGGCGACTTCTTGTTGTCGTCAAGGAACACGTACTCGAGATGTGGCGGCAACTCCTTTAGTTCCAAATCCGGAGGATTTTCGACGGGAGGCGTTTTCAAAGTCGTGGCATCGATAGCAATAACCGTGGGAGATGGAGGCGAAGGATTGTCTTCGGTGAGAAGATTGTCAAAGAAACTCATGTCTTCATCCCCCTCGGTGGGAGAATCATTAGTAGGTAAATTCGCATCTCCCATGGCATCTTCAAGATTGTTCCAGAATAAATCACTATCTCCAAATAGAGACAACGAGGAATCAATGGAGGACACGGTCTCAACAGTGGGAAGAGAGGTAGGAATACTTTTTCAAGCATCATTAAAGTGTTCTTCACAAGCCTCATCAAGAACGTCAATACAATTAACGCTCTCATATGAATAAGGCTGTTTAGACAACTTTCCCATGTTGAAGACTACTTTGTCGTCACCCACTCTCATGATAAGCTCACCGGCTTCAACATCGATGAGAGTGCGACCGGTCCTCAAGAATGGACGACCAACAATAAGTGGCACACGGGGGTCCATTTCGTAGTCGACGACAACAAAATCAGCAGGGAAGGTGAATTTGTCGACTCCTACGATGACATCTTCGGCTATCCCCACTGGATAAGCAACCGTACGGTTGGCCAATTCCAAAGTCATTTTAGTGGGGACTAGCTCTGGGAGAGATAATTGCTTCCAAACACTTAGAGGCATGAGATTAATACTGGCACCTAGATCGGCTAGGGCCATGCAATTCTCTACTCCCGGGAAATTGCAAGGGATAAGAAAACGACCCGGATCACCAAGCTTGGTTGGCAATTTCCTTAAGAGCACTGCAGAGCAGTTCTCATTAAGTTGGGTGTTGGCAATGTCGAGGAGCTTTTCCTTGTCGCTCAGAAGGTCTTTAAACATTTTAGCATACTTGGGCATGTGAGCGAGAGCCTCAGCGAAGGAGATATTGAAATTCAGTTGTTTAAACATTTTAAGAAAGTTAGAAACCTGAATATCATCCTTGCTCTTTTGCTTCTCTTTCCTCAATCTTGAAGGATAAGGGATATTGGAAGAAGAGGAAGGCTTTAGGGGAATAGGGTCACTCACAACCACGGGTGGAGGAGGGGTAGAAAGAAGAGGTGGAGAAATTGGGGAAGGAGAATGATGAGGAATAGGAGCAGGCGACTCGTTCTCCTTAGTCACAACCACCGGTGGGGGTATAGGAAGCTCGGGTTCCTTGGTACCTTTACCACTTCGAGTGGTGATTGCTTTCATCTCCCCTCTTGGGTTCGCAACGGTGTTACTCGGAAGAGTACCCGAAGAAGAGGGTTGACTACTTTGGAAAAAACTAGCCATCATGTTCCTCAGATCATTCGTCTGACTATCCAACGTGTTTCGCATATCGGCTCTCAAATCATTTCCTTGCTTTACCAAATCTGCCTTCAAATTGCGCACTTCCTCTTGGAGATTTCCCACTATCACATCATTGGTTCTCATGTAGGTGGCGACCTCTTGGTGTAATGCAGTGGTGGCTTGGTTGGGAGGAGCATTGTATGCAGGTGGTTGGTAAGCAGGTTGTTGGTAGAATTGATTGTTACGTTGAGGCAGTTGTTGTTGCTTGTGGGGTGGGATGTATGGTTGTCGAGGTTGTTGTTGTTGTTGAGGAGAGCGGTTAAGGTTTTGTTGTTGGTTTGGGTTGGTAGGAGGGAAACCAGGTGGTGAAAGATAGTTGTTGCTGCGGTAGCTAAGCAAGTTACGGTCACCTTGGGGTTTAGCTTGATAAGCAGGTTGTTGGTAGGTGCCATATGCCGCATTCACATTCTCAGCAGGGTAATCTTGGGTAGCGGTACAAGTTGTGTAAGAGTGGGGACCACCGCATATCTCACAAGGTTGGCTGACAGCGTTCACTTGAGCGTTTTTGGCGTTGTTGCTGTTGTTGTTGCTGACGGTGTGGGTGACAAGCGATTCAAGAAGCGTGGTAATTTTGTCAAGTCGCTTGTCGCTGTCATTAGTGCTAGCACTAGCAACATTGGTCCTAACACTCTTGGTTTGAACACGAGATTTGTTCTCAATGATATCCCAAGCAGCATTGGAAGTCTTAGCCAATAAATTACCCCCTGAGGCACTATTCAGTGAATCTTGGTCACTCATGCTTAAACCATTGTAAAAAGTATTAATTTGATGTACTTTGGTAAAACCATGTTGTGGGCATTTTCTTAAAAGATCTTTAAAACGATCCCAAGATTCACTGAAAGACTCATCGTACTTTTGTTCAAAGTTTATAATCTCATTCCGCAAAGCGGTAGTACGAGAGGGTGGAAAAAAGTAATTGATAAACTTTGTTTCCAAATCCGTCCACGAGAGAATACTCTGTGGCGGTTCCTTAGCAAGCCAATGCCGGGCTTGTCCCTCTAAAGAAAAGGGAAAAAGTTGTAACCGTATAACCTCCTGTGGAACTCCATTGAATTTGACCGTGTTGGTGAGTTGTAGAAATCTCTTGATATGGTCATGTGGGTCATCAATGGTTCGTCCCAAGAATGGCTGAGCGGAGACCATCTGGATAAAGCCTGACTTGAGCTCGAAATTGTTGGCGGCAATTGGAGGAATGACAATTGGATCCGTGTTGCCATCAACATGAGCTTGCAGCAATTCGATCATTGGGCGATTATCCGGAAGAGGCTCATTGTTGTTGTTATTCATATTGTTGAAGGGCGGGTTGTTGTTGTTATTATTGTTGTTCGGAGGTGGTATGTTATTGTTGTTTTGGACACCAGCCATGTCTAAGTTATCGAGAGGCTCGGGCTCTTGATAAGACGTGGATCGAGTGCGCATACAGCTGCAAAAGAACGAACAAAGAAAAACAAAGCAAAAATATTTCTGGTTTTTATTGTTTTTTACTTTTTAGGATTTTTGAAAATTTTATATTTTTTAGTGTTTTTGAAAGTTTTCTAGAAAAAGTAACGTTCACGGGGAACGGATCCCAAAATCCAAATTCTCACAAAAAACTTTTGATCTTAACGAGAGGAGCCGGCAGCGGCGCCATTTGATATACGAATTTTACTATGTTGAAAAAGTTCGAATTCTCGGAATCCTCTCGAATTGATCTCAGTTAAAAGTGGAATGACTTGTTCTTGGTGACAAAAAGTGGATTTGGTTTTCTATTCTAAATAATTGAAGTGAATAAAGATTAAAGCTGGAAACAGAATATAAAATAAATTAAATGACAAAGCTGAAAAATAACTCTTACTGAAGAATACCCTATGCGGAATAAAACACCATTCGGAATGTTGACATCTACGCGGAATATATGTCTTATTCGGAAAACTTGCCTCATGCGGAAAATTAAGGTCATTCGGAATAATATGACCATGCGGAAAAATTAGGTTATGCGGAAGATTTAAAATGTTCCGAATAGGGGAAAAATGGAAACCCCTATTCGGAATAAAAAACTTTATTCGGAATATTGGAAAGTTCCGAATAAGGAAACTGAGAAACAAGGCTATGCGGAATATCCAGGATATTCCGAGTAATGAAACGAAGACACCCCTATTCGGAATATTTGGAAATGTTCCGAATAAGGGAAACTCAAAAATGGCTATTCGAAAAGTCTGGGAGATGAAGAACAGTAACAGCAGAAAGTAAGCAGGGGACACGAATTTTACTCCAAATCAAACTAAATACTCAAAAAGGTTTTACCAAACTATCCAATAATCATTAACATACCATAAGGAACAAATCCCACTAGTAAAAACACTAAATCAACAACTTTTTGAAATCAAACTTGAATCAAATAAGAAACTTAGAAACTTGCAATAAAAATGATGAAGAACAAGATGAATAGAAAGATGGAATGGATTGATTAATGGAAAAGTAACAAGGTTAATGATTGAAGTTTACAAGATGAAAAGAAAAAGATGAAAATCACCAAACTCCCTAATGGAGTTTGTGATGGAACGAACAATGCCTGGGAAAGAAAGAAAAATGAACTAACTCCCTAATTGTGTGAAGGGAAAGACTATTTATACTCCTAGTGGTTGGTTGGTGAGTGGGCTTTCTCCCTTTCTTCTTGTCTTCTCGTCTTTTCAGAAAAGTTGACGTTTTCGATTCTGATTCGGGATTTGTCGTCGATTAAATCCAACTCGTCTTTTAATTTCTTCGTTAAGTAGACTTGAGTTTCTTCGACTTATGAAAATCTTCCATCTTTAGTCCTTTTCTTCGATAAATCTTCGAATAGGCCTAGTGACTTCAAATCTTTTGCACCTCTTGGACAATAGACTTCGTCTTGAGTCTTTTTCCTTGGTAAATCCCGTGCAATCCCATGTTTTCTTTAATATTCATCCGGTTAGCTCTGAAAACACAATAAACACAAAAACCACGCATAATTCCAAACAAATGATATTAATTACGTGTTTTGGTCTTGTTTTAGCCAGAATTAAGTGGTAAAAGGATGGGTGTTTACACACCTATCACTGGGTATCCCCAACTTCACTCCAACATACAGGAGATCTACACTTCCTACCATACGAAGCTTCAAACTGTGCAGCCTTAATACTAGAATGGTAACTATTGTTATACGAAAACTCTGCTAACGACAAATGTTTATCCCAATTCTTACCAAAGTCTAACACACAAGCTCTCAACATATCTTCCAGTGTTTGTATCGTCCTTTCACTCTGCCCATCAGTCTGGGGGTGATAAGCAGTGCTCATGTCGAGATTCGTTCCCAAAGATCTTTGGAGAGATTTCCAAAAATTCGATGCGAATCTAGGATCTCGATCTGAAATGATCGATACAGGCACTCCATGCTTGCATACAACATTATCAAGGTATATTCGAGTCAGCTTCTCCAGTGAGAACTGCTCCTTAACCGGAATGAAGTGTGCTGATTTGGTCAGTCTATCGACAATAACCCAAATCGAATTGTTTCTAGATGATGTTCTAGGAAGCTTGGTGATAAAGTCCATCGTAATTCGCTCCCACTTCCATTCAGGAATCTTTGGCTGTTGAAGTAGTCCTGATGGTTTTTGATGTTCGGCTTTAACTCTAGCACAAGTCAAGCATTGAAGAACATACATAGCTATGTCAGCTTTCATATTCGGCCACCAGTACAACTTCTTCAAATCATGGTACATCTTATCAGATCTCGGATGAATGGAATACTTAGATTTATGGGATTCTAACATAATCAAATCTCTTAAGCCTCCAAACTTAGGTATCCACATACGACCTCTTAAACATTTCACTCCATCAGCTCTAACCTCTAAAGGATCTCCTTCTCCTCGGAACCCTTCATTAACAAAATTCTCCTTCTTACAAGCTTCTATTTGCGCATTTCTAATTTGCTCAGGCAAATTATTGTGCACGGTCAAGACTAGATAACGCACCCTGATAGGCTCTTTATCTTTCCTACTCAACGCATCAGCAACAACATTGGCTTTTCCTGGGTAATATTTTATATCACAATCATAATCACTTAACAACTCTATCCATCTTCGTTGCCTCATGTTCAATTCCTTCTGGTCGAGAATATACTGTAGGCTTTTGTGATCGGTGAATACCGTACACTTGGTGCCATACAGATAATGTCTCCACAACCTAAGAGCAAAGACCACAGCTCCTAACTCAAGATCATGAGTAGTATAATTCTCCTCATTCTTCCTTAATTGCCTAGAAGCATAAGCTATCACTTTCTCTCTCTGATCAAAACAGCTCCATAACCTCTAAGAGATGCATCACAATACACTACAAAATCTTCACTCCCGTCGGGTAATGATAAGATTGGCGCACTACATAATTTTTGCTTCAATGTCTGAAATGCTCCATCTTCATCACTTCCCCAAACGAAAGGTTTATTCTTTTGAGTAAGCTTAGTCAAGGGTTTAGCTATCAAAGAAAATTCTTTAATGAATCGCCTATAATAGCCAGCCAATCCTAAGAACTGTCGCACTTCCGTTGGCGTTGTCGGTGCAGACCAATTCTTAATAGCTTCAACCTTTGCAGGATCAACATGAATTCCATCTCTGCTAATCACATGACAAAGAAATTGCACAGAATCTAACCAGAAATCACACTTCGAAAACTTAGCATACAACTTTTCATCCTTCAACAAGTTCAAAACAATCCTCAAATGTTCTCTATGCTCATCTTCATTCTTAGAATAGATTAGAATATCGTTAATAAACACAATCACAAATTTATCCAAGTAGGGCTTGCACACTCGATTCATTAAATCCATGAAACCGAAGGTGCGTTAGTTAACCCAAATGGCATTACTTGAAATTCATAGTGTCCATAACGAGTTCTAAATGCAGTTATAGGAATATCTTCTTCACGGACGCGAAGTTGGTGATATCCTGACCGCAAATCTATCTTAGAATACACACTAGATCCTTGCAGTTGATCAAACAAATCATCAATCCTAGGTAAAGGATATCGATTTTTAATTGTCAACTTATTCAGTTCCCTATAATCAATGCACATACGAAAAGATCCATCCTTCTTCTTAACGAACAAGACTGGAGCTCCCCAAGGCGACGAGCTCGGTCGAATAAAACCTTTATCAGACAACTCCTTAAGTTGCTCAGATAACTCCTTTAATTCAGAAGGGGCTAATCGGTAAGGCGCACGTGCCACCGGTGCAGCACCAGGAATTAAATCGATTCGAAACTCTACTTGCCTTATCGGTGGAAGTCCGGGTAAATCTTTAGGAAATACCTCAGGAAATTCACAAATAATAGGTACATCTTCCAATCGTTTCTCCCTAGACTCATTCCCGGTCACTTGAGCTAAGAATAACTCACAACCGTTCCTGATGTACTTTTGGACTTTAATACATGAAACGATTTTCAAACGGGATTCACCTCGACTACCATCAATTATTAACGTCCTATTCCTAAGAGGAATCTTAACTTTCTTCTCTCCACATAAAATAGTAGCATTATTCAACGACAACCAATCCATACCAATAATAATATCAAAACTACCTAATTCTATCATCATCAAATCAATCGGAAAGGAATGGTTTAAGAGATTTAGAGAGCATCCTTCTAATAGCTTATTAGTTTTCACTAATTTACCATCAGCCAATTCCACCTTGTAACTGGTACTTATCTCAATAGGTTCAATATCAATAAGGGCACTAAATTTAGTGGATACAAAGCTCCTATCGGCACCCGAATCGAATAAAGCAACAGCAATGATTGTTGAGTAAAAACGTACCGGTAACGACATTCGGATCCTCTTTCTTCACCTCAATTGTTCCAAGTTGGTAGATACCACCCTGGGGGTTTCTTCCAGGTACAATCGCTTTCAACTTGGGGCATTTCGATTTCATATGACCTTCTTCATTACAGTTGAAGCAAATGGTTCCCTTCTTACACCTTTCAACCTTGTGTCCAAGCTTTCCGCAATTTCGGCACTTCCAGCAGTCGCCAGCATGCCTCTTGTTGCCACACTTAGGACATCTATCATCGTTGCGCGGTGCATTGTTGGTAAGAGAATTTGCATTCCCCTTTTTCTTGTTCTGACGGCGATTGAAATTCTTCCTATTATCACCTCTATCTACACGCTCACCGTCTCCCTTTCTTTTCTCACCAACACGGGCTTCATCTTCCTTATCCTGAATTATCTGTCCAATGAGTTGGTAAGCCATTCGAACAGCATCATCAATGGTCAGTGGTTTCGATGATGTTACGTCCCCCCGGATATTCCTGGTCAACCCTTTCACATATTGCTCAATTCGGATCTCTTCGGGTTCAACCAATCGAGGACATAGCAAGGCCAACTCATGGAATCGGTTCGTGTAACTATCAATGTCCACACCTTTCATTCTCAGATGAATCAACTCTTGTTCTAACCTAATGATCACACTACGAGGACAAAACTCCAAAGTCATCCACTTCTTAATTTCAGCCCAAGGAGTAGCATTAGCAGCATCAAGACCCATGAAAGCAATTCTCCCGTTCCACCAAGTCAACGCACGACCTTTAAGAGTAGCCATAGAAAAAGTCACCTTATCTTCCTCCTTACACTTACTAATCCTAAACACCGATTCAATCTTCTCAATCCACTGGCTTAGTCCTATAGCACCTTCAGTTCCATTAAAAGGTAGAGGTTCACACTTCATGAACGTCACATAAGTACAGCTACCAACTTCAGGTGCATTAGTTCCAAGTCCTCCTACATTTCCTCCAGCATTAGCATTCACATTATTAGCATTCACATTCACATTAGTACCGCCAATTCCACTACTGCCAGCTCCACTACCGCCAGCTCCACTACCGCCAGCTCCACTACTGCCAGCTCCACTACCGCCAGCTTCATTTCTAGCATTTGCCATAAATTCAGTCATAGATGCGGTAACTTGCTCCGTAATAATCCTACGTACATCATCCTCAGTCACAGCCTTCTTGGGCGGCATAGTTCTATAATTCCACAATTTCAAAGTATTAAGCATTCATCCAACAAAGGATTCATATAATATGGATCGAATTCATAGTCAAGATACAAATAAGGCACAATATGGAATTCAAGACAAGATACATATTTCATTCGATCTGAAACAAAAGTATTGTCTTTGTACATCCCATATCAAAGTTCTAGCACTATATACACTAAAAATTCGTGCCAAGTCTATTACTAACAAGTCGGTTCAGTCAAAGCTACAAGCACAAAAGATATAAAGGTCACTACTAAATACAGACTGGTCTACTGAGAACCGCCAGATGGTCCATCATCCATCGTCTTCTGAATCTTCGTCGGACGATCACTAGACACATCTTCAGCTGGGCGCTTACGGATTACTCCTCTTTCAACCATGTCGGCATAAAATCTACTGTTCCATCCCACGGATATATTCAACTCCTTTTCGGCTTTCTCACGCATCGCACGAGCCACACTCAACTGAATCTCCATAGAATTCACCTTTCTCTTCATAGCAGCATACTCACCACTTTCCAACACCGATAACCTCCTAAAAGCCTCATTCAAACCACGTTCTACATCACTCAAATCCAAACTAAGCAATTCTCGCTCTTTCTCGCCAACCTTAGCCTTCGACTCCAAATAAGCAACCTGAGTCTGAACAACACCTAATCCAACCTCTGTCACACAACTCTTAACACGGGAAGCATCTAGGTCACGTCTCAAGGCCCATGGTGCAAGACCATCAATATGAGTAGCCTCTCGAGTACTAGACGACTCTCCTATCTCACGTCTACGAGTAGCAATACCATCAGTACCGTCAGGTGCATCGTCATCCTCATCCTCCTCTGATTCAGAATCAGATTCAGACGATTCAGACATTTCATCCCTAGGTAACTCATCCTCAGAATCAGACAAACAAACTGGTGGGGGCAAAGGCTCGCCCTCTGGAACATCATACGGATAAATAAGCTCGGCTTCCTCATCGTCGTCAACCTCAACATCTATACCTACGTCCTCCTCGACATCCTCGTCGTCAATCTCATCATCTAACTCATCTAACCCAATCTCATCATTGTTCTCAATATCAGCATTCTCAATCTCCACATTCTCAATCTCCACATTCTCAGTATCCACATTCTCAATCTCCACATTCTCAATATCCACATTCTCAATCTCCACATTCTCAATATCATTCTCTACTAAGTCAACCTGAGGGGCAATCTGATCTCCTAGTCCTAACTCGGGCTCGGGATTCTCAAATGGTTCCTCCTCATCATCAATATCAATATCTACTAAGTCTAAATAAGGATCATCTTCTATATTAGGTTCGGGAATAGCATGGTTTTCTACAGGAATATTAGGGTCAGCCATGACAATCTGCATTTATATATATATCTCGTATTAGGATAACATACTAGTTAAACAATTACATAATGAAATCACGATATATACATATATATAAATTAAATTATATATATCAAAATATATATCTTCTCAATAGGGCTTGTTGGTAACGTCGGAGATCTCTGGCACCGTTATAGTCAAAAGATTTTTCAAATATTTTCTCAAATGTTCATTGTCAAAAGATTTTGAAAAGTTATGTTCAAAACCTTGGTTTTTAAAATCCTTTGTTCTCTATAACGAGAGCTCTGGTACCAAACTGTAACACTCTCATTTTTCGTATCGGTACAGCGGAAGGGTCTTTAAGAGTGTTACGGGATAGCACAATAACTCCAATCATAGACAACACATAAAAATGGTTGTACAAGGTTTAACAAACATTCATTCGATAAAAAGTTTCAAAAGCGTACAACAGGTCCCAAATTATACAGGTCATTTAGTTTACAAAACATAGATCGAATGAACAGTTTTAATATTAAGTGTGGGCCATCAGAGTCGATCTCCATCCGGATTACCTTCAAGCACCTGAGATAAAGCATGCAAAAATCATATCAGCGAATGCCGAGTGAATTCATAGAGTTTAATGAAAACCGTTATATAAAACAATCATTTACATTCATTTAAAATCAGAAAACAAGTATAATATCGGAAGTAAGTCCACATATTGCTAGTCAGGCAATATATAAATCAAGCATACATCTGAAACCGTCCATGAGACCGTAGTCTCTATATTACCATGATAGGTAATATATTCATCGTAATAGCGTCGTTATCGTTTATTATTTATGTCTTATATTGTATTAGGATACATGGTATCTGAATTAGGATACGTTTTAGGATTATTATTAGCCGCATGACATTGTTACCTTACTGTGAAAACAGCGGGCCGCGAACCCGACAAACAATTTGCCCATCTAAGTTAGCGTGTCGTCACAAAAATCACGCTATGGAATCTTCTCATACATAAATTCGCTTACCAATCAATGTGGTACGACGGGGATCAACCGTCAAGGCGCGAACTGGGGTGATCGTCCCCAAATAGTACTATCAAATGCATAAGCGTCTACCAAATCCCGGTAGTTCACAATTCATGCTAATGGGACTTTAAGTGACATAACCTAACTACTAATAATCCTTTTAGTCTCGAATATAGGGTCATAGCATCATTCGGGTCCATAGCATTTAGCATACAATCGGGACTACTTGTGTTCTATTTTATAAAAATCTAGCATGTTATCTCCCTCGCGGGTTTACAAATAATTTTATAAAACATTTAAAAGAGTGCGAGGCTATGAACTCACGTTGTTAATGAAAGGCGGATTATCGGCTACGGGCGTGCTTCGGTCACGGAAACCTATATAAATAATAATCGGTCTTAGACTCGGTCCAATGACTTTTATCAAAATAACAATATACATATGATGATTTTTGTACATATGATGATGATCAAGTGGGTTTATACATCCTTGTTTACTCATTTTAGCGTTTACGTTTTGGTAACGTCTTACTAGTTCGCTAGTTTTACCGATTTTACCTATTTTAAGTCCATTAAGCCTTTTATAAGTTCTTTAACTTGTTTTTATCCCTTTTATACCTATATTATCAGTATATATACTTTTCATGTTGGGCCCAAATGGGTTAAGCCCAATAAGCTCTTTTTACAAGTTTTTATCTTATTAGTCCATTTATTAGTCCAATATGTTTAGTTAGCTCGTAAATGTCCGTATTTCTTATAGTTCGGGTTTTATCGGTTTTTACTTGTCTTAGTTACCTATACATCAGTATATGACTTTTGTAAACTTTACATTAGACGGGTTTGGTCGTCTAAGTTTTATTTGGCGAAAAACGTTAATTTTACGGCGATAGCCGAAAAAGTCGTAAAAATCAAGTTTATAGTTTTTATTACTTATAAATATTATTTTACCACCATTTATATAATTTACCCATTTAATTAACCTTTTATACATTTATATAAATAATTTTTATAAGTTAGTGGGTTTATATTTTTACATTTTATAAATTAAAATGTGAGTGCTTATATAATAATAATAAACATTATTTCCAAAATCTGATTTTTAACTTCATGTTCACCATTTTTACCATATCTAGAGTTCTATAATGACTTAGAAGCTCATTTTTGGATGACATGTTCTTCATAATATGTGCTACATATAACTTAGTTATAGCTACTGCCCATTTTGAGTTTAAGTTGCCTTAACAGTCCCTACGAAACTGCTTATTCAGATTACACCACCTAACTTGTTTTGATCATATCTCACTCATTATTTTGATTCCATTGCATGGCCAACTCTCACATGTGTATAACATCATCTACTTGCTGTAAATGGATCAAACCATGCAATTTTATCAGTTCATCTTTTAGTTATCTACTGTTTTTATACAGCCAACTAAATAGTCAAGATTTTAGCTTCATTTCTTATAGTTATCATCATTTTTAAGCATATTTATCAACACTTGATCCCGACACAACATTTTTATCATCATATATACATCATATACATATACAAAATAAAAGAAAATACATTTGTTCTTTATAAAATAATAAGAGAAAAATGTAGAGGATGATCTTCTTTACCAATCCAAGTGGATTTCTTGTTTTAGGAAGACAAGAATTTGATGAACACAACAAGTATCTCCAAGACCATCAAATATCAAGAACATAGGTTGGAAAATCAGCTCTAGGACACAAGCAAATCACCTCCAAAGTTGTTAATATGGCCACCAAATGATCAAGGCTTCAAGAGAACACCTTAATAGGACTAGTAAACATGTGGTTTATGGCTAGAAAAGATCAAAGATGGTGTTTGTTGGTTAATAGTGGACGGCACAAGGAAGGGTTGAGAGAGTTTTTAGAGTGGATTGCATGTAAGAAATGATAGAAATGAAACAAGTAGCTTGTTTTGATGTGTTAAGTGGTATTGTAAAGCTTAAAGTGTAAGCTAGCTTACACTTGGTGTAAGTTAGCTAAACTTGATGCCACCTAAGGGTTGTGGTGTCAAGTTAGCCGTCCCATATTGCTAGTGGGGTGGGACAAAGTGTTTTTTCCCATCTCACTAGTTTACGGGTATTTCTTGATTCTAGTTTTCTCGATTTGCGTGCCCTCGGGTCGTTTTACGAAAAACGTTTTTATAAATTATGAATCACCGTCACAAAACGAATCCAATAAAAATTGTCTCATCAAAAACGGAGTTCAAAAACGTAAATACGTAATCCTAAGGTTTCTGATTTAGTCGTAAAAGACGCCAAATTATGCACGTAAGCCCAAATTTAAATCCGTAAATTGTGAGTTCGTTAACCAACACAAAAATAAGTTTCAAAATATTATACGAGAAAATATTTCACTACCTGAAAATGTTAGATTGTCACATTTCCATACCGCATATAAGACACCGATTGGTTGCACACCTTATCGTCTTGTGTACGGGAAAGCATGCCACCTCCCCATCGAGCTGGAACATAAGGCGTACTAGGCCTTGAAGTGGGCTAACTTCGACATCAACAAAGCCGGTGATTTTCGCAAGATTCAACTCAACGAGCTCAACGAACTGAGGAATGAAGCTTATGAGAACTCACTGATCTACAAGGAGAAGACCAAGATCATCCATGATGCAAGAATCAAGAACCGAGAGTTCCACGTTGGTGATCAAGTCTTACTTTTTAACTCTCAGTTGAAGATCTTCTCGGGCAAGTTGAAGAGCCGCTGGTCTGGTCCATTCACCGTCGCCAAATTCTTTCCCTATCGCACCAATGAGCTTTCTCAGCCAAATGGTCCCAATTTCAAGGTGAATGGCCAACGTTTGAAGCTGTACTTTGGTAAGGACATCTCTCATGAGATGATTCCATCCCTCACCACGTTTCCCATGAACTAAGTTTGGGTCGATTCAGGCTCGTGACTCGATGAACAAAAACAAGCGCTTCTCGGGAGGCAACCCGTGATCTATCCTTTACTTCTTTCATAATAAGTGTAGGGGAGCCCCGTATGTGTCGTTGTCTTGTTTCTTATTCTGTGCAGGGATTCAAGCTTCAAAGTACACCTTGATGACTTTTGACGAACTGTGATCTCGTGTTCCCATTTTCCTGGTTCTATCCTAAACTGTCGTGATTCAATTTTTCATATCATATATGTTCACATTGAAATCACTATAGTTGTCATTTCCTTAGCAAGATTTAAACAACGTGCACAATGTCCTAAGTGTAGGGGAGTTTACTCCCACATGCTTAAACATTGAGGACAATGTTTATATTAAGTGTAGGTGGACTTCTATCGAAGTAAGTGGTCTTTTCCATGAATTTGTCCTCATTCTAACCGGAAAATTTGATTTTTCGACATTTTTCAAAATTTTTAATCTATTTTGGCCTAGTTGTATAGTTGTATTTTCCTTTGTTATGGTTATTTTCTTTCCTTGCTAGAATAAATTTTCAATAAAGTGGTTTTAAATTTTTCAAAGTCGTGAATATTTTGACTCAACCCGAGTTTACTTATCTAATTTTACTCTAGCTAGTATCCTTAACGTGTTTAAGTCAAAGTTTTGCTAGGCTTTTATATAGGGAGCTTTAAAACGCGAAAGTCTTAACTCCCACGGGTTAAGAACAAGAACTTTTCGCAAGTTCCTATAATTGATCCTAGAGAGTCGTTTATCAAGGGAACTTTAAAACGAAAATTCTAAACTTGAAAGAGTCTAAGAAGATGCAAGATCCTATAGGTGACTCGAAAACCCAAAACTTTGATTTAATTGGCTAAGCATCCACGAGTCTCATTCCTTGAGATTTTAAATTATGGAGAACGAGAGATGATAGAGTCAATTATAAGTTTGGTATTCTTTCGTGAATTTATGTGAGTTAATTATGAGCCAATTCTCCTATCACTTCTTAATAAATTTATCTGCACTAAATAAGGTTGTACGATTTGAAAAGTTACTTAGCTTCTAGCCCAAGATCGTTTAAAATTTGCTCGGTATTAATTAGAGTTCATAGCCAAGGCATAACTTATTGAAGCGGGATGCGAAGATTGGCGAGTCCGAAAAGGCCCTAACAAGGCATGAGGGCTACATTTTGTTGCTAAAGATCCAAAAGTGATGTGAAGAATCATTTATCGAAAAGCAATATGAAGGATCAAGACGCACGACGAAAAGAAAAAACTCCCCAAAAGATCATGGAGAAGTCTATCCGAAAAGGCCCTAACAAGGTATAAGGATAAATAGATCCAAGTCCTAAAAGGAGGCGGATCGTTGTATATCAAAGTCCAAAATAAAGATTGGAGAAAAATGAAGAAATCGTGGTCCTAACATGAAGAATCTCTCAAAACTTCAAGTGAAGAAATTCCTATTATGAAGAGAAGACCATAATTTCAAGAACGTCTCTCAAAGATTTGAAGTATGAAGTCGCTGCCAAATATCGGTCCGAGAAAGGTCTCAAATCGTGAAGCGAGTTATGCCAAGATATGAACTTTAAGAGGTCCCGAGAAGCAGTTTTAAAAGATTTTGTCCTTTAGCTAACTATTGATTAAATCGTTCACTTTATTTTCGGCCTAAATAACTATCGAAATAAGTCAAACAATGCATCCTCGTGATCATTCAAGACAAAAATAAAATATAAGAGATACACCTAGGAATAAGGGAGTCTAAGTAAATAATTGGCCCACATGAATTCGTGTTAGTTTGCTAACTTATAATAGCAATGATCTCGTTTCTAAGCTTGGTATGGGGAACGTGAAACTTGAGGGTGATAAACGTTCATGGCAGCCTAAAACCGATGTAAGTCTTTGATTTCTTTACTTGTTTTCTATCTTCTTATTTTCCTTAAATATTTAGTATTTAATAAAGGCCAAGGTAGGTTATTTATGATGGAAAATGTAAACCGTGCTTTAAAATTAATGCATTGCATGAGGACATTGCAATGGTCAAGTGTAGGAGATTTAATAAGTGTGAAAACACTTATCCTTTTACCACTTATTTCCAATAATAACATGACCAAAACGTGTATTTTATGTCGTAAAAGTCGGAATTATGCGTGGTTTGTGTTTTTATTGTGTTTTAGGACCAAAAGATGAAAAAGGAAGAAAACACGGGCTTTCACGGGCTTTTGTCGAAGAAAGCGAGAAAAGAAGAAGTCAAGAGATCAAGAGTGTTTAAAGAACGGATGTCCAAGACCTATTCTAAAGATTTATCGAAGAAAAAGTCTAAAGACGGAAGTTTAATGAAGTCGAAGAACTCAAGTCTAAATTATAGAAGAAAATTATTAAGACGAGTTCAAATCCCGAGACGACGTCGAGAAAGACAAAGAATTAAATCGAGTCGAGAAGAAAAGAAAGAAGGAAGCACACCACACATTCATCTCCCACTTAGCCTATAAATACCCTCCTAATCACATTAGGAGGCTGGTTAGCTAGTTGCACTTTTAATTTTTCCTTTCTAGTTTTTAGAGAGAGAAAGTTCTAAACTTTCTCTCACTAAGTTTTTCATCTTTCCTTTCTTTTAAGCTTTCATTAATCTTTGTATTTGAGTTTCTTTAATCAAAGGTTTAAGTTTAAGTTTGTGTTCTTTAATCTCTTCCCACAATTCTTGATTTACTTTTGGTTTTGATTCGAAAATCGTTTTCCATACGGATTGATTTTGTTTGATGTTTAAGTGATTAAAAGGTTAATCTTTTTATCACTATATAAGATTCATACGTATAAGCTATAAGCTCTTCATGCTTATGGGCTTATTTCAAGTTTAGCTTATTGGTTTTCGGATTTATTAAAAGTTTTAATCATCTTAAAGTTCCTTCCATAAAGTTTATGATCTTTTATGTTTTAAAAGTTGTCAAATTTAAGCTTTTTGAGTTGTTTATGTTTCGGATAAGGCAGCTTATTGTTCGTGCTTATTGAGTTTTAAGCTTACCACCAATTTCGGATTAAGTTTGCATTCCATCGCAATCTTGGGGATTTCAACATTCCGACGGATTACTTGTTTTGATCGCAATAACCCATTAGGGTTTTACTTTGCGATCGTTTGACTTTTTCCCCTTATTCCGATCTGAGATTGTGATCGCTCATTGCGATCGCATATTCTGACGGGATTAAGGTTACTTTGAAACGAAACTCTGTCAAATTTTACTTTACAGCATTCCGACAGATTTGCAACATTCCGATAGACATCATTGCGACTGAGAGGATTGAGTTTGTATTCCGATCTACAATATTCCGATCTGGAATTGCGACCACATTGCATTCTGACAGATTTGACCTTGATTATTCCGATGGGTATTTAGATGAATATTCTGATGGTTTGTTTTGATATTTATTCCGATGGTTATGACTTTGGTGCATTCCGATAGAAATGATTTGCAACATTCCGATAGAACATGTTTTTAAGTTTTAAAGTTTTACAAAGAGTTTTTCTAAATAGCTTTTAGTTTAATTCTTAAACGTTTTAATTTTACTCGACGGCAATTTTAATTATTTGCTTTTAGTTTTAAAATTAGATAATCAACCAAACCATTCTCTTGTTCACCAAAAGACAATTGAGTCACACTTTAGACTGGTAATAAATTCGAAGAGATCGGACGATAACTTTTCATACTTGGTGTAAAAATCTCGTATTAGTCGTCAATCAATCCCAAACACCACTTAAGTCTAGGCTTTGTAACTTTTGAACACGAACTTGTAAAATTAGCAGCAAACAAGAAAAATAAACAAAGACAACAAGCAATAAGCCACAACAAATAAATAATCAGTTGGAGTGATGAAAAGTAAAAAAAAGAATAAAGGAATACCTATATTGAGTCTAAGTGAAACCTCGGCTTAATATTACTATAGACACTCCTCAGAACCCTTTTGAGCTTAACACATTAACAACATCAGCCTATGCTCAGCTTATCACCATGAAAATATCCTTCCCAAAAGAAAAACTTGAATTTCTTGAAATATTATCTACCAAATCAACATGCTTACTTGAACCTGAAATACGGAACCACAACAACAAAGGGTAACCAGAAAAAAAATAAGCTCAAATAAGTTGAGCTTATTTAGGCTTATGCTATAGTGATAAAAACAGTTTGGAAAAGAATTTTTTTTTGCAAGTAAATTAAAACTTTCTGGAAATAAGTCACCAACGGAAATTAACAATTTATATCAAGTAATTTGTAGCTTATTTGTCAAGTAAGCTACAAGTTACTCAAACATAAATTGGATCTTCTAAAAATCAGTCAAGACTTTAGAATTAAACTTGAAAATTGAAAACTTTTGCAGAAAATTAAAGATGACATAAAACCAAATTGCATAAATTTAAAGAACAATTTAAATGAACTTGGAACTCAAACTTTTTTTCATTAAAATTGTATAAATTACAAAGTAATAAAAAAGAAAATTTGGAACAAAGGAAAATAGGTCAAAAGTCGACCTATTTATACAACAAAGAAAAATCTATCTAGAAAATAGTGAAAGAAAACCCTAGCACTACGAAGTTCCCAGGATGCCCTTGTCTTCAAATTCAAACTTTTTGGTCAAAAAGTGACCCATGTGAGCTGTTTGGAATCATGTGATGCATGAGCTGTGAAGGACCAATCTAAATCGTTCATACCAATCTTTGGGAGCAAGAAACAAAGGAGAACCGTGGATTTATAGTTGGATTCTCTATTTGCCCGAAATAGGGGTGACAGGGGAGGACGAATGGGGACCCACAGGTGAGCTGTAACCACATGGTGGGTGGGGTTTGGGTGAGAGTGGGACGAATCATGTTCCTGGATAATCTTAAGGTTAATTATCTAGTATTAAAGAATGGAGAAATTAGGGTTTATGGGTGATTAAGGGGGTGGAGTTTGGGATAATGTAACACCCCACCATGGCGGAATATGGGGCGCGACGTATGGATATCATCACAACAAATGGTGTCTCTATAGAGAAAACTAAAATGCAAATATAATGTCATAAATGGCGACACAAATGTCATGACAATATCTCAACAATGCAGGATTCTAGGTAAGTAGGTAACAGTCCTACCACTTACCCAAGACAAACAATAAACATAAACCAAACAAACATATAGGTGCCAACATGTATCACTTATCAAAAAAAACATAAAGGTAAACTAAGAAGGAACGGGGAACTCCTTCTATATGCAATCCTAATGTGTAACACTCTCATTTTTCGTATCGGTACAGCGGAAGGGTCTTTCAGAGTGTTACGGGATAGCACAATAACTCCAATCATAGACAACACATAAAAATGGTTGTACAAGGTTTAACAAACATTCATTCGATAAAAAGTTTCAAAAGTGTACAACAGGTCCCAAATTATACAGGTCATTAAGTTTACAAAACACAGATCGAATGAACATTTTTAATATTAAGTGTGGGCCATCAGAGTCGATCTCCATCCGGATTACCTTCAAGCACCTGAGATAGAAAACATGCAAAAATCGTATCAGCGAATGCCGAGTGAATTCATAGAGTTTAATGAAAACCGTTATATAAAACAATCATTTACAATCATTTAAAATCAGAACACAAGTATAATATCGGAAGTAAGTCCACATATTGCTAGTCAGGCAATATATAAATTAAGCATACATCGGAAACCGTCTATGAGACCGTAGTCTCTATATTACCATGATAGGTAATATATTCATCGTTAATAGCGTTGTTATCATATATAGGATACATTCTTATTTGAATTAGGTTGTAGGATTATTATTAGCCGCATGACATTGTTACCTTACTGTGAAAACAGCAGGCCGCGAACCTGACAAACAATTTGCCCATCTAAGTTAGCGTGTCGTCACAAAAATCACGCTATGGAATCTTCTCATACATAAATTCGCTTACCAATCAATGTGGTACGACGGGGATCAACCGTCAAGGCGCGAACTGGGGTGATCGTCCCCAAATAGTACTATCAAATGCATAAGCGTCTACCAAAACCCGGTAGTTCACAATTCATGCTAATGGGACTTTAAGTGACATAACCTAACTACTAATAATCCTTTTAGTCTCGAATATAGGGTCATAGCATCATTCGGGTCCATATCATTTAGCATACAATCGGGACTACTTGTGTTCTATTTTTATAAAAATCTAGCATGTTATCTCCCTCGCGGGTTTACAAATCATTTTATAAAACATTTAAAAGAGTGCGAGGCTATGAACTCACGTTGTTAATGAAAGGCGGATTATCGGCTACGGGCGTGCTTCGGTCACGGAAACCTATATAAATAATAATCGGTCTTAGACTCGGTCCAATGACTTTTATCAAAATAACAATATAAATATGATGATTTTGTACATATGATGATGATCAAGTGGGTTTATAAATCCTCATTTACTCATTTTAGCGTTTATGTTTTGGTATCGTCTTACTAGTTCACTAGTTTTACCGATTTTACCTATTTTAAGTTCATTAAGTCTTGTATAAGTTCTTTTACTTGTTTTTACCCATTTTATACCTATATGATCAGTATATATACCTTTCATGTTGGGCCCTATTGGGTTAAGCCCAAATAATTCTTTTTACAAGTTTTTATCTTATTAAGTCCAATTATTAGTCTAATAGATTTAGTTAGCTCGTAAATGTCCGTAATTCTTATAGTTCGGGTTTTATCGGTTTTTACTTGTCTTAGTTACTTATACATCAGTATATAACTTTTATAAACTTTACATTAGACGGGTTTGGTCGTCTAAGTTTTATTTGATGAAAAACGTTAATTTCACGGCGATAGCCGAAAAAGTCGTAAAAAATCAAGTTTATAGTTTTTATTACTTATAAATATTATTTTTACCACCATTTATATAATTTACCCATTTAATTAACCTTTTATACATTTATATAAATAAGTTTTATAAGTTAGTGGGTTTATATTTTACATTTTATACATTATAAAGTGAGTGCTTATATAATAATAATAAACATTATTTCCAAAATCTGATTTTTAACTTCATATTCACCATTTTTATCATATCTAGAGTTCTACAATGACTTAGAAGCTCATTTTTGTATGACAACTTCTTCATAATATGTGCTACATATAACTTAGTTATAGCTACTGCCCATTTTAAGTCTAAGTTGCCTTAACAGTCCCTACAAAACTGCTTATTCAGATTGTACCACCTAACTTGTTTTGATCATATCTCACTCATTATTTTGATTCCATTGCATGGCCAACTCTCACATGTGTATAACATCATCTACTTTACTGTAAATAGATCAAAACATGCATTTTTATCAGTTCATCATTTAGTTATCTACTGTTTTTATACAGCCAACTAATTAGACATGATTTTAGCTTCATTTCTTATGGTTATCATCATTTTTAAGCATGTTTATCAACACTTGATCCCCACACAACATTTTTATCATCCTATATACATCATATACATATAAAAAATAAAAGAAAATACATTTGTTCTTTACAAAATAATAAGAGAAAAATGTAGAGGATGATCTTCTTTACCAATCCAAGTGGATTTCTTGTTTTAGGAAGGCAAGAACTTGATGAACACAACAAGTATCTCCAAGACCATCAAATATCAAGATCATATGTTGGAAAATCAGCCCTAGGACACAAGAAAATCACCTCCAAAGTTGGTTATATGGCCACCAAATGATCAAGGCTTCAAGGAAACACCTTAATAGGACTAGTAAACATGTGGTTTGTAGCTAGAAGAGATCAAAGATGATGTTTGTTGCTTGAATTGGGACGGCACAAGGGTGGAGTAGAGAGAGTTTTTGGGGTGTATTTCATGGATGAAATGGTTAAATGAAAACCATTTGTTGGTTTTGTTAAGTTGGTGGAAGGTTTAGCTTAAAGTGTAAGCATAAGCTTACACTTGTGCAAGCTTAGCTAGAATTTGTGCCACCTAAGTGTGGTGTGTCACATATGCCGTCCCATATAAGCTAGTGGGATGGGGCAAAGTGTTTTGTCCCATCTCACTAGTTTACGGGTATTTCTCGATTCTAGTTTTCTCGATTTGCGTGCCCTCGGGTCGTTTTACGAAAAACGTTTTTATAAATTATGAATCACCGTCACAAAACGAATCCAATAAAAATTGTCTCATCAAAAACGGAGTTCAAAAACGTAAATACGTAATCCTAAGGTTTCCGGTTTAGTCGTAAAAGACGCCAAATTATGCACGTAAGCCCAAATTTAAATCCGTAAATTGTGAGTTCGTCAACCAACACAAAAATAAGTTTCAAAATATTATACAAGAAAATATTTAACTACCTGAAAATGTTAGATTTGTCACAGCTTTTCCTCCTAAAAGGGATCAACGTCCTCGTGATCCTTTTCATTTGGATGTCCGTTTCTTATTGAAATCGAAGAGGTGCGGATATTTTTTCCACATTTCATCCTCTCGTTCCCAAGTATACTCCGGTCCATGCTTTGAATTCCATCGGATCTTGACAATAGGTATCCGACTTTGTTTCAGTTGCTTTACCTCACGGTCCATAACTTCTACGGGCTCTTCGATAAAATGCAACTTCCCATCTATTCGAACCTTACCTAACGGAATTTTCTCATCACTCACTGCTAGACATTTCTTCAGATTAGATACATGGAATGTGTTGTGAACACCATGAAGTTCTGGGGGTAACTCTAGTTTGTAAGCCACCGGACCTACTCTAGATAAAATCTTAAAGGGTCCAATATAACGGGGATTCAATTTTCCTCGCTTTCCAAATCTGATAACGCCTTTCCATGGCGATACTTTCAACATTACTCGGTCACCCACTTCAAACTCCATTGGCTTCCGCCGCACATCCGCGTAACTTTTTTGTCTACTACGGGCAGTCAACAACCTCTTCTTAATCTGAACTACCATCTCCGTAGTCTCCCGGATCAATTCCGGTCCCGTGAGCTGGGTATCCCCAACTTCACTCCAACATACAGGAGATCTACACTTCCTACCATACAAAGCTTCAAACGGTGCAGCCTTAATACTAGAATGGTAACTATTGTTATACGAAAACTCTGCTAACGACAAATGTTTATCCCAATTCTTACCAAAGTCTAACACACAAGCTCTCAACATATCTTCAAGTGTTTGTATCGTCCTTTCACTCTGCCCATCAGTCTGGGGGTGATAAGCAGTGCTCATATCGAGATTCGTTCCCAAAGATCTTTGGAGAGATTTCCAAAAATTCGATGCGAATCTAGGATCTCGATCTGAAATGATCGATACAGGCACTCCATGCTTGCATACAACATTATCAAGGTATATTCGAGTCATCTTCTCCAGTGAGAACTGCTCCTTAACCGGAATGAAGTGTGCGGATTTGGTCAGTCTATCGACAATAACCCAAATCGAATTGTTTCCAGATGATGTTCTTGGAAGCTTGGTGATAAAGTCCATTGTAATTCGCTCCCACTTCCATTCAGGAATCTTTGGTTGTTGAAGTAGTCCTGATGGCTTTTGATGTTCAGCTTTAACTCTAGCACAAGTGAAGCATTGAAGAACATACATAGCTATGTCAGCTTTCATATTCGGCCACCAATACAACTTCTTCAAATCATGGTACATCTTATCAGATCCCGGATGAATGGAATACTTAGATTTATGGGATTCTAACATAATCAAATCTCTTAAGCCTCCAAACTTAGGTATCCACATACGACCTCTTAAACATTTCACTCCATCAGCTCTAACCTCTAAAGGATCTCCTTCTCCTCGGAACCCTTCATTAACAAAATTCTCCTTTTTACAGGCTTCTATTTGCGCATTTCTAATTTGCTCAGGCAAATTATTGTGCACGGTCAAGACTAGAGAACGCACCCTGATAGGCTCTCTATCTTTCCTACTCAACGCATCAGCAACAACATTGGCTTTTCCTGGGTGATATTTTATATCACAATCATAATCACTTAACAACTCTATCCATCTTCGTTGCCTCATGTTCAATTCCTTCTGGTCGAGAATATACTGTAGGCTTTTGTGATCGGTGAATACCGTACACTTGGTGCCATATAGATAATGTCTCCACAACCTAAGAGCAAAGACCACAGCTCCTAACTCAAGATCATGAGTAGTATAATTCTCCTCACTCTTCCTTAATTTCCTAGAAGCATAAGCTATCACTTTCTCTCTCTGCATCAAAACAGCTCCATAACCTCTAAGAGATGCATCACAATACACTACAAAATCTTCACTCCCTTCGGGTAATGATAAGATTGGCGCACTACATAATTTTTGCTTCAATATCTGAAATGCTCCATCTTCATCACTTCCCCAAACGAAAGGTTTATTCTTCTGAGTAAGCTTAGTCAAGGGTTTAGCTATCAAATAGAATTCTTTAATGAATCGCCTATAATAGCCAGCTAATCCTAAGAACTGTCGCACTTCCGTTGGCGTTGTCGGTGCAGACCAATTCTTAATAGCTTCAACCTTTGCAGGATCAACATGAATTCCATCTTTGTTAATCACATGACCAAGAAATTGCACAGAATCCAACCAGAAATCACACTTCGAAAACTTAGCATACAACCTTTCATCCTTCAACAACTTCAAAACAATCCTCAAATGTTCTCTATGCTCATCTTCATTCTTAGAATAGATTAGAATATCGTCAATAAACACAATCACAAATTTATCTAATTAGGGCTTGCACACTCGATTCATTAAATCCATGAAAACCGCAGGTGCGTTAGTTAACCCAAATGGCATTACTTGAAATTCATAGTGTCCATAACGAGTTCAAAATGCAGTTATAGGAATATCTTCTTCACGGACGCGAAGTTGGTGATATCCTGACCGCAAATCTATCTTAGAATACACACTAGATCCTTGCAGTTGATCAAACAATTCATCAATCCTAGGTAAAGGATATCGATTCTTAATTGTCAACTTATTCAGTTCCCTATAATCAATGCACATACGAAAAGATCCATCCTTCTTCTTAACGAACAAGACTGGAGCTCCCCAAGGCGACGAGCTCGGTCGAATAAAACCTTTATCAGACAACTCCTTAAGTTGCTCAGATAACTCCTTTAATTCAGAAGGGGCTAATCGGTAAGGCGCACGTGCCACCGGTGCAGCACCAGGAATTAAATCGATTCGAAACTCTACTTGCCTTATCGGTGGAAGTCCTGGTAAATCTTTAGGAAATACCTCAGGAAATTCACAATAGGTACATCTTCCAATCGTTTCTCCCTAGACTCATTCCCGGTCACTTGAGCTAAGAATAACTCACAACTGTTCCTGATATACTTTTGGACTTTAATACGTGAAACGATTTTCAAACGGGATTCACCTCGACTACCATCAATTACTAACGTCCTATTCCTAAGAGGAATCTTAACCTTCTTCTCTCCACATAAAATAGTAGCATTATTCAACGACAACCAATCCATACCAATAATAATATCGAAACTACCTAATTCTATCAACATCAAATCAATCGGAAAGGAATGGTTCAAGAGATTTAGAGAGCATCCTTCTAATAGCTTATTAGTTTTCACTAATTTACCATCAGCCAATTCCACCTCGTAACTGGTACTTATCTCAACAGGTTCAATATCAATAAGGGCACTAAATTTAGTGGATACAAAGCTCCTATCGGCACCCGAATCGAATAAAGCAACAGCATAATGATTGTTGAGTAAAAACGTACCGGTAACGACATTCGGATCCTCTTTCTTCACCTCAATTGTTCCAAGTTGGTAGATACCACCCTGGGGGTTTCTTCCAGGTACAATCGCTTTCAACTTGGGGCATTCCGATTTCCTATGACCTTCTTCATTACAGTTGAAGCAAATCGTTCCCTTCTTACACCTTTCAACCTTGTGTCCAAGCTTTCCGCAATTTCGGCACTTCCAGCAGTCGCCAGGATGCCTCTTGTTGCCACACTTAGGACATCTATCATCGTTGCGCGGTGTGTTGTTGGTAATAGCATTTGCATTCCCCTTTCTCTTGTTCTGACGGCGATTGAAATTCTTCCTATTATCACCTCTATCTACACGATCACCGTCTCCCTTTCTTTTCTCACCTACACGGGCTTCATCTTCCTTATCCTGAATTATCTGTCTAATGAGTTGGTACGCCATTCGAACAGCATCATCAATGGTCAGTAGTTTCGATGATGTTACGTCCCCCCGGATATTCCTGGTCAACCCTTTCACATATTGCTCAATTCGGATCTCTTCGGGTTCAACCAATCGAGGACATAGCAAGGCCAACTCATGGGATCGATTCGTGTAACTATCAATGTCCACACCTTTCATTCTCAGATGAATCAACTCTTGTTCTAACCTAATGATCACACTACGAGGACAAAACTCCAAAGTCATCCACTTCTTGATTTCAGCCCAAGGAGTAGCATTAGCAGCATCAAGACCCATGAAAGCAATTCTCCCGTTCCACCAAGTCAACGCACGACCTTTAAGAGTAGCCATAGCAAAAGTCACCTTATCTTCCTCCTTACACTTACTAATCCTAAACACCGATTCAATCTTCTCGATCCACTGGCTTAGTCCTACGGCACCTTCAGTTCCATTAAAAGGTAGAGGTTCACACTTCATGAACGTCACATAAGTACAGCCACCAACTTCAGGTGCATTCGTTCCAAGTCCTCCTACATTTCCTCCAGCATTAGCATTCACATTATTAGCATTCACATTCACATTAGTACCGCCAATTCCACTACCGCCAGCTCCACTACCGCCAGCTCCACTACCGCCAGCTCCACTACCGCCAGCTCCACTACCGCCAGCTCCACTACCGCCAGCTCCACTACCGCCAGCTTCATTTCTAGCATTTTCCATAAATTCAGTCATAGATGCGGTAACTTGCTCCGTAATAATCCTACGTACATCATCCTCAGTCACAGCCTTCTTGGGCGGCATAGTTCTATAATTCCACAATTTCAAAGTATTAAGCATCCATCCAACAAAGGATTCATATAATATGGATCGAATTCATAATCAAGATACAAATAAGGCACAATATGGAATTCAAGACAAGATACATATTTCATTCGATCTGAAACAAAAGTATTGTCTTAGTACATCCATATCAAAGTTCTAACACTATATACACTCAAAATTCGTGCCAAGTCTACTACTAACAAGTCGGTTCAGTCAAAGCTACACAAGCACAAAAGATATAAAGGTCACTACTAAATACAGACTGGTCTACTGAGAACCGCCAGATGGTCCATCATCCATCGTCTTCTGGATCTTCGTCGGACGATCACTAGACACATCTTCAGCTGGGCGCTTACGGATTACTCCTCTTTCAACCATGTCGGCATAAAATCTACTGTTCCAACCCACTGATATATTCAACTCCTTTTCGGCTTTCTCACGCATCGCACGAGCCACACTCAACTGAATCTCCATAGAATTCATCTTTCTCTTCATATCAACATACTCACGGCTTTCCAATACCGATAACCTCCTAAAAGCCTCATTCAAACCACGTTCTACATCACTCAAATCCAAACTAAGCAATTCTCGCTCTTTCTCGCCAACCTTAGACTTCGACTCCAAATAAGCAACCTGAGTCTGAACGACACCTAATCCAACCTCTGTCACACAACTCTTAACACGGGAAGCATCTAGATCACGTCTCAAGGCCCATGGTGCAAGACCATCAATATGAGTAGCCTCTCGAGTACTAGACGACTCTCCTATCTCACGTCTACGAGTAGCAATACCATCGGTACCGTCAGGTGCATCGTCATCCTCATCCTCCTCTGATTCAGAATCAGATTCAGACGATTCAGACATTTCATCCCTAGGTAACTCATCCTCAGTATCAGACAAACAAACTGGTGGGGGCAAAGGCTCGCCCTCTTAAACATCATACGGATAAATAAGCTCAGCTTCCTCATCGTCATCAACCTCAACATCTATACCTACGTCCTCCTCGACATCCTCGTCGTCAATCTCATCATCTAACTCATCTAACCCAATCTCATCCTCATTCTCAATATCAGCATTCTCAATATCCACGTCCTCATTACCCACATTCTCAATATCCACATTCTCATTACCCACATTCTCAATCTCATTTTCTACTAAGTCAACCTGAGGGGCAATCTGATCTCCTAGTCCTAACTCGGGCTCGGGATCCTCAAATGGTTCCTCCTCATCATCAATATCATAATCTACTAAGTCTAAATAAGGATCATCTTCTATATTAGGTTCGGGAATAGCATGGTTTTCTACAGGAATATTAGGGTCAGCCATGACAATCTGCATTTATATATATTTATCTCGTATTAGGATAACATACTAGTTAAACAATTACATATAGAAATCACGATATATACATATATATAAATTATATTATATATATCAAAATACATATCTTCTCAATAGGGCTTGTTGGTAACGTCGGAGATCTCTGGCACCGTTATAGTCAAAAGATTTTTCAAATATTTTCTCAAATGTTCATTGTCAAAAGATTTTGAAAAGTTTTGTTCAAAACCTTGGTTTTTTTTTTTAAATCTTTTGTTCTCTACAACGAGAGCTCTGGTACCAAACTGTAACACTCTCATTTTTCGTATCGGTACAGCGGAAGGGTCTTTCAGAGTGTTACGGGATAGCACAATAACTCCAATCATAGACAACACATAAAAATGGTTGTACAAGGTTTAACAAACATTCATTCGATAAAAAGTTTCAAAAGTGTACAACAGGTCCCAAATTATACAGGTCATTAAGTTTACAAAACACAGATCGAATGAACATTTTTAATATTAAGTGTGGGCCATCAGAGTCGATCTCCATCCTGATTACCTTCAAGCACCTGAGATAGAAAACATGCAAAAATCGTATCAGCGAATGCCGAGTGAATTCATAGAGTTTAATGAAAACCGTTATATAAAACAATCATTTACAATCATTTAAAATCAGAACACAAGTATAATATCGGAAGTAAGTCCACATATTGCTAGTCAGGCAATATATAAATTAAGCATACATCGGAAACCATCCATGAGACCGTAGTCTCTATATTACCATGATAGGTAATATATTCATCGTTAATAGCGTCGTTATAATATATAGGATACATTCTTATTTGAATTAGGTTGTAGGATTATTATTAGCCGCATGACATTGTTACCTTACTGTGAAAACAGCGGGCCGCGAACCCGACAAACAATTTGCCCATCTAAGTTAGCGTGTCGTCACAAAAATCATGCTATGGAATCTTCTCATACATAAATTCGCTTACCAATCAATGTGGTACGACGGGGATCAACCGTCAAGGCGCGAACTGGGGTGATCGTCCCCAAATAGTACTATCAAATGCATAAGCGTCTACCAAAACCCGGTAGTTCACAATTCATGCTAATGGGACTTTAAGTGACATAACCTAACTACTAATAATCCTTTTAGTCTCGAATATAGGGTCATAGCATCATTCGGGTCCATATCATTTAGCATACAATCGGGACTACTTGTGTTCTATTTTTATAAAAATCTATCATGTTATCTCCCTCGCGGGTTTACAAATCATTTTATAAAACATTTAAAAGAGTGCGAGGCTATGAACTCACGTTGTTAATGAAAGGCGGATTATCGGCTACGGGCGTGCTTCGGTCACGGAAACCTATATAAATAATAATCGGTCTTAGACTCGGTCCAATGACTTTTATCAAAATAACAATATAAATATGATGATTTTGTACATATGATGATGATCAAGTGGGTTTATAAATCCTCATTTACTCATTTTAGCGTTTATGTTTTGGTATCGTCTTACTAGTTCACTAGTTTTACCGATTTTACCTATTTTAAGTTCATTAAGTCTTGTATAAGTTCTTTTACTTGTTTTAACCCATTTTATACCTATATGATCAGTATATATACCTTTCATGTTGGGCCCTATTGGGTTAAGCCCAAATAAATCTTTTTACAAGTTTTTATCTTATTAAGTCCAATTATTAGTCTAATAGGTTTAGTTAGCTCGTAAATGTCCGTAATTCTTATAGTTCGGGTTTTATCGGTTTTTACTTGTCTTAGTTACTTATACATCAGTATATAACTTTTATAAACTTTACATTAGACGGGTTTGGTCGTCTAAGTTTTATTTGATGAAAAACGTTAATTTCACGGCGATAGCCAAAGTCGTAAAAAATCAAGTTTATAGTTTTTATTACTTATAAATATTATGTTTACCACCATTTATATAATTTACCCATTTAATTAACCTTTTATACATTTATATAAATAAGTTTTATAAGTTAGTGGGTTTATATTTTACATTTTATACATTATAAAGTGAGTGCTTATATAATAATAATAAACATTATTTCCAAAATCTGATTTTTAACTTCATATTCACCATTTTTATCATATCTAGAGTTCTACAATGACTTAGAAGCTCATTTTTGGATGACAACTTCTTCATAATATGTGCTACATATAACTTAGTTATAGCTACTGCCCATTTTAAGTCTAAGTTGCCTTAACAGTCCCTACAAAACTGCTTATTCAGATTGTATCACCTAACTTGTTTTGATCATATCTCACTCATTATTTTGATTCCATTGCATGGCCAACTCTCACATGTGTATAACATCATCTACTTTACTGTAAATAGAGCAAACCATGCATTTTTATCAGTTCATCATTTAGTTATCTACTGTTTTTATACAGCCAACTAATTAGACATGATTTTAGCTTCATTTCTTATGGTTATCATCATTTTTAAGCATGTTTATCAACACTTGATCCCCACACAACATTTTTATCATCATATATACATCATATACATATACAAAATAAAAGAAAATACATTTGTTCTTTACAAAATAATAAGAGAAAAATGTAGAGGATGATCTTCTTTACCAATCCAAGTGGATTTCTTGTTTTAGGAAGGCAAGAACTTGATGAACACAACAAGTATCTCCAAGGCCATCAAATATCAAGATCATATGTTGGAAAATCAGCCCTAGGACACAAGCAAATCACCTCCAAAGTTGGTTATATGGCCACCAAATGATCAAGGCTTCAAGGAAACACCTTAATAGGACTAGTAAACATGTGGTTTGTAGCTAGAAGAGATCAAAGATGGTGTTTGTTGCTTGAATTGGGACGGCACAAGGGTGGAGTAGAGAGAGTTTTTGGGGTGGATTGCATGGATGAAATGGTTAAATGAAAACCATTTGTTGGTTTTGTTAAGTTGGTGGAAGGTTTAGCTTAAAGTGTAAGCATAAGCTTACACTTGTGGAAGCTTAGCTAGAATTTGTGCCACCTAAGTGTGGTGTGTCACATATGCCGTCCCATATAAGCTAGTGGGATGGGGCAAAGTGTTTTGTGCCATCTCACTAGTTTACGGGTATTTCTCGATTCTAGTTTTCTCGATTTGCGTGCCCTCGGGTCGTTTTACGAAAAACGTTTTTATAAATTATGAATCACCGTCACAAAACGAATCCAATAAAAATTGTCTCATCAAAAACGGAGTTCAAAAACGTAAATACGTAATCCTAGGTTTCCGGTTTAGTCGTAAAAGACGCCAAATTATGCACGTAAGCCCAAATTTAAATCCGTAAATTGTGAGTTCGTCAACCAACACAAAAATAAGTTTCAAAATATTATACGAGAAAATATTTAACTACCTGAAAATGTTAGATTTGTCACATAATGCATCCAAGTCTAGCCATTTATGCTCTCATGCTTAACCATAGTATCACCTGAAAGAGACACTAAAACACGTCAACATAAAGTTGGTGAGAGTCATAGGTTTAGACTCAAACGCCAAAATCATACCATAAGCTGTGAGTAACAACCAAAAGTTAAAAACATATGGACAATGTGATACTAACATGCATTAACAAACTAACATTCAAGATTTAACTAATCAAACCAAAACCAAGGCTCCCAGCCATACCAAACACCATACTCCCATAGGCATCCAAACACCTATGAACCAAATCCCAAGGCCTCGCCTTGCCAATAACCCCTTGGTACCAAGTCATTACATAAACAATCAAGAATCGACTAGCAGTTAATCATATAAGTATGCACACACAAGTCCATTACCAACGCAAAACATTCACAGCATAATTTATAAACAAAAAAACAGTGTCTCTTCCATCCCATCTGGAAGTCATAAACATTAATAAACATGGGACTATGAAACTCACCTGATTGAGCTTCTCCAAAAGTCCTCGCACTAGCAAAAAGCTAACAAACCAAAAACACATAATCAAAACATGAACCAATCACTAAGATGGCTCATCAACCTATGATGGATATCTAACCTCCTCCTATATAACCCCTCTATAAAGCCCTTACTCATTATACTTCATAACCCGTCCCGTTAACATTTTACCCAAAACAGTCCCGGTTTTAGGTCTCCAACTATAAGCCAAACGCCCACTTAAACATATCCATGATCTCTTTAAAGGGAATATTTATTCCCTTACATATGTTAACTAACACCTCCCATGTTCCCCAACCTTAAAGCTACTGTTAAGGCCCCGATATATATATATATATACTTTTGTCATTCCAGATTTACTGATTTTAAACATACAAAACATTTGTTATGATTAGGGGGTCTTACCCTAAACCAAAACCTTAGCCCCAATGCAGATACTTAATATAATATATAAAACATATCTCATGTTCTTTAGAAGGTCCCAATGCAACCCTAAGTACCCCAAACAACCCAAAACTTAAAAAGAAAATAGGCTAATCCAAAACTGTTTTGACCTCCGACTGTTGTAACCTGTTTTTGACCCACTTCCCGACCTCCAATTTAGTTCTACTTTCTTGCATTGGAAAGCCACTTCAATTACCTTTTCAATTATACTTGGATCGCAAAATAAGGGTTTGTAGAACTCCCAATATGATCAAAACAATTGACTCAAAATTCTGCCCATTTTTAAAAACGGGTTTAATCAATTTAACCTAATTAATTACCCATAACCCCATTAAATACAAGTCCTAGTTTATGTAATTATCATGATATCATTAATATAACATTAATTTACTATTTTTAAATTAAACCCTAACCTAAATCCATCATAAGATGATTAAAGAAAACATTAAACAACTTAATTGAAAAGGGTTATGAATGTTTTACCTTTAGATTAATGGTAGATAAAAAAACCCAATTTTATGAAGAACCCTAATTCTTCTCTACAAACCGTCGACCCTTTTTTTATTATCTCCAGGGATTTATCATTTTTGATAGTGAATAATATAATATATAGGGTGTGGGTGAGTCCTAGTCCAACCCAAACCCAACCTTCCTTTTTTAATTTTTTTCCTTTTTCTCCTCCTTTTCTTGCGTCCAAAACTGACCTACCCTCCCCTAATTTCGTTTTTTTTTTATTTTTATTATTAATATATGTATTAATAATATTACCTTAATTTTCCTTAATTTATTTCAGCTCCTAAAGCCTCCAAAACCTCAAAACCGTAAAACTAGTCAAATTTACGCGTTTTACCGTAAAAGACGTAAAATATACAGTTTTAAAAAAAATCCCAAATTTTGAAATAAACTTTATAACTAAGTCCTAAATGACTTAAAACCATCCCGATAAATACTCACATGTCTAAATACCTCTTCCGAGTCCTCTAAACGCAAAACCCTAAATCGTAAAAATACGATTTTCTATAATACATATACGTATACTTAAAACCACCAAATAACACCATCTCATTTCATAGTCACTACATTGTGAGCTCATGAACATGAAATAACTATTCCTCGATTTACTTATGAGTACTTTTTACCCATATACGATGTCTACACCAACCTCGTTCACGCAAAATAAACATGTAAACACGAAATCAAATAGTCACACATAAAATAACCAAAAATAAGACCGAGTGACGAACCTCAAAACCACGATTGTCACATCACTCCCTCCTAATAGAAATCTCGTCCTGAGATTTACTCCTTAGGATCAAGCACACAACCGACAAATCACATGAATACTTGTTCTAAATGAACACTTTCCCGTTCCCACGTGAACTCTAGTCCACGTTCCAAATTCCATCTACCCATAACTACGGTATATTACCCTTTTTATCCAACGTCCTAGCTTCACGACCCAAAATCTCTATCGGATCTTCGATAAAACGAAGACTCGTATCCATACTAATATCATCTAACGGTACTTGCAAGTCAGTTCTTGCTAAGCATTTCCTCAAGTTTGATACATGAAATACGTCATGCACACTACTCAATTTCTCCGGTAATCTCAACCTATACGTCACTAGCCCAATCCTTTCAAGGATTTCAAATAGACCCACAAATCTAGGTGCTAACTTCCCTTTCCTTTCCAAACCGCATCACCCCTCTCCAGGGGTAAAACCTTTAACATAACTTTATCTCAAATCTCAACGGCTTACGCCTCTTGTCCGCATAGCTCTCTTATCGGTTCTTTGCTATTTTCAACCCCTACTTAGTCACTGCCACCACCTACATAGTTTTCCTGATCCACCTCCATAGTTTTCCATCATTCGGAAGTTCTCCCAACCTTAAACACATCCAATGGTATATGCAGGATTGCATAACCAAAAGCTTCCCATAATATTCACATGAAACACTCCATAACCACCACCTCATCCTTGCTTTCCCATGCTCGGCACCAAGTAACTAACCATCCTTCATACTCACATATGTTACACCTTTTCTCTAGGTGAATGGTCCATTGTTCGCGACTATAAACCTCTTGCTCTAACGGTTTTTCTTCAATATCACCCCACTATCTTCACAATCCTCTTGCTTCCTCGAATCATTCTTCCTCCATTCTACTTTTCGCTTGTCTCTCCACAATCTTAATTTCCATTCCATCTTATGTCCCGTCTTCAGCCTATAATTTAGGTGTTTCCTCCTTTTATTCTTTACATCCTCATCAATGGGGAATATGCCCCTCTCATCGGTGACTCTCTTTTTGTAGGAGAATTCTCCCTAATATAATGCGTCCTCCAACTATCTCCAAATCTCACGCCAATGCTCTAGGCGTCTTTCTCAACTACCCCTATAGTATACTCATAACAACCATTAGTCTATCAACGGTATACTATGCTTACTTCCCTTCGTTTATTCCCTTGCCATAATCCTTAATAAGGCATTCCATACATATTAAGCTAACTTTTACACAAAACCTCCTATTCCATCGCATCTGTACGTAATCCTTCCAACTTCTCAACTATGTGACTTCTCCTTCCTCTTGAAATATGTGATGAATTAGTCAGTCTATCGACTATCACCCAACTCTCATCGTACTTAATCCTCCACCGCATTATGTATCCCTTCCACCAAATTAGTCCTTACATCGCCCTTTCTAAGCTACTCCTATCCATGTAGGAAGTATAGTCTACGTCCCTTTTCTCCATATGATTGTCCAAGCCGCGCAACATACATGTTGACGCGTTCTCTGCTTTAGAAAACTCAACTCGTGCAACCTACATCCTTCATCCAAACCACCCTAATACGTCATCCATATAGTTCAAGTTCGTCTTAGCTTCACTTCATTCTTCTTATTCCATGTCTCATCAACCATGCTTGCCTTTCCCGGATGGTACTTAGCCTTGCAATTATCTTTCATCACTTAACTCCACCCATCACCTTTTCCAAATGTTCAATCAAAATGATTGAATATGTCTTAGAGACATTCATGATCCGTATAGATCATTCTCTACGTCTAGTACCCCAAATGCCTCTAGCATTCTAGGAAGATATAACAGTCCAACTCCACTGACTAAGTCTTATCTAGTTCTTCCAAATCTTTAGTTTCTGCGTCGTATAAGCAATCGCCTTTCTTTGTCATTCTCGTACACCTCCCAATCCTTGCTCCACGTATCGTCATGCTTCGCGAATTCATCCAGTCCTTCCGATAATGCCAAGACCGGCTCATTATCCAATCCACCTCTTCAGCCTCCAAAGCGCTTCTTCATCCTTTCTTTACTTCGCCCCTTGCTGGTTCCACGATATGCCATCATCTCTGACTACTCGTCCTGGCCAACTTAATCCTACAAATCACACTTGAAAATCTCACGTATAATTCCCTTTCCTAACAACTCCAAAACCAACTCATAATTCGCCTCACTCTCCTTCTAAGATTTGAGTAGATCAAGATGTCGTCGATGCTCCCGATGACAACTCGTTTATATACGTTCATGCAGAATCGGTTCATTGACTCCATAAAAACCGCTAGTGCTTTGGCGAAGCCAAATGCATAACCGTAAACCCAAAGCGTTCACACAACATCCTTAGCAGTTTCAACTATGTCCTCCTTGCACCCTCTCTTAGCGGCAATACAAATAATTTCCTACCTCGTTCTACTTGCAAAATTCTACACGCATTTTAAAAGAACAATGCTTCCTCTCATCAGACCACTCAACCGCTTTCCACATCCAATCTACTACTAAGCAACTCAACTTTTACCTTGCATCCGTTGCAATTTCCATCAACTCTTGTTCTTGAAATCATTCCATCAACTATTTCCTTGGAAAGGCACTAACTTCAACTCCTCTCACTTCTCCTACTTGCTCTACTCATGGTTCTATCTCAAAATAATAGGCAAACCTACTAAATTTCAGGAAATTTTTAGAAAACATACATGCCTTACGAACAATATCCCCTTCCAACACTCTCTATGTCACGTTACTTGTGCCAATATCCATACATTACACAAATCTCTATTCATCTCCCTTGGCACTCCTAATAGACCTCATGACCACATTAATTCGTCTACGAACCTCTTTCCACCCCACTAAGGGTATTCCGACCGTTCTCTCATGGTCACCTACTTAAGCGTGTAGGCGCGACCAAGTCTTTCATATGACTACCTCAACGCTCCCAAAAAATACGAAACCAAAACTACATCCTGAATCCATCAGATACGATCAACGAATCAAACCCACGGATAACTAACGACATTTCACGTGCACCAGTTAAAACAAGTCAAAACCATGAGACTCAAAAGAAAACTCAAACCCAAAACGTGTATCAATTCAAAATGACCCATGACAACGAAAAATAATCCAAGAACACCCAATGGCAACCAAAACATATTACGCCCCGTGACATATTATTTAAACCGTGCAAAAGATCGACTTTTCCAAAAGAATATATTTTTATTTATTTTTTTCTTTACCTTCCCACATCTATGTGACTCAAACAATCTACAAACAACCCTCTTGAAAAACTTAAAACTCAACTCAAAGACTAGGTATCCCGTGCATCCCAAATCATAAAAAAAAATAAACTACTATTCAAAACTCAACCTTTAACCCGACACTTGTACAATAATTTCGACCAGTCCACTGACTTCCCATGACTATATATTCTGAATAATTGAAAAGTACGTTCCGAGTACATAATCTTTGGCTTTTGAATCACTCAAAAGCTCTAAAAACGAACAAGTTATGACCAAAACAGTTTTATATTAATGAAAGATAAAATTGTATGTGAAATCTTCATAAACTCAATTTAACCTTGTATTAATAATTACAAATGACGTGAATCGGTTAAACCCAATTATATAAACTATGTAAGTAGAAAGAAATTTTACTTCGCTTTATTTTAAAGACAGTCTTTTAGAATTTGAAATAAATAAGTGTTGATTAAAATGAAATCTTATGTTACATCTTGTTTGAAACACGACTCCAACACCTTACCCTTATTTTACCGAATACAACCAGCTATCTAACCCTATAATAGATTTCCATGTCCCCCTTTTTCTCAATATATACCGACCAAAAGAAATGTAAGACCCAACACAAAAGATTTCATTACTCAAAAGAAATCCCAAGTTATTTCAATAGACTTAAAACCAAGAACACCATTTTAAAACGTACACGTGAAATACGAAACTCAAAGAATACGCTACAAGACACACTTCAAAAGATTCAGAACGTCGTTGAAACTCCACCAAACTCGAGCACTAATAAATTGTTTAAACACAAGAGAGCACTAGGTACATTCAAGTTATAATAACTACTGAACGACCGTAAATCATAACATAACATCTATTAGTATATATACATCCGCATATGTATACCTATTGAATCTCCCAAACATACTCGTTATCATACACGTAAGTCAATCAATCGCTTTATACGCTCGTTTTTCCATACGAGTAATCACCATCTCACCGTGCCATAACAAGGCATAAAGCCCACCTCCAAAACTAAACCATATCGTGTGACCCCATAATCACACAACACAACTATAACCCAAAATATATAACACAAAAAGAACAATAGCCATCTCATAGGAAGCCATTACATAAACTCATATATTATACGTATACCCAAATTCTACATCTCATCATATAGAAGCATGTACTAACGCTCTTTCATGCAATCATACTTGAGAACCCACTAAAGTTGTGGTACTTGTATAACTATGTTGGCCACCATACTTATACAATTATCCTTTCCCCAATGCACTCCCTCCTATGATGACACTTATAAGAATCGATACAACATATAACACATAAATCTATCTACTCACATAAGCTCATAACCACATAACCAAATAGGTCCAAAACCCCATCTATTAAAATAACATAGTAAAACTCTTGGAATACCGAAATCCATAGTCTAGCTAAAACAACATAGACTAAATCCAAAACGAAAACATAATCAGTTATAAGTCGTGTCGCCCATAAGAGTGGAAACAGCATAAAATCCTTCATACCCACCTACTCCTAATAACTCAAACCACCACATGATTCTTAGGGAACATGACTTAAACATCAAAATAAAAATACTATACCTCAGGTACATAAAATAACCCAACAAAAGATAGAAACTACCATGTACCAAATTATGTACTATAATGTACAATTTAAGCAAAATACGACAATGACTAGCGTGGACGATTATGGTTCAACCCGCACTAGTCACAACCCGAAAAGAAAATAACATGTGGCTAAGTATGAACTTACTGTGGTTCAATTCATACCAGTCAAAACATCGCAATAAATAACATTCCAACACATCAGTTTATGTAAAATGCACACATACTCCTATGACGCCTATATGCAAGGACCCTTAAGCTATAGACTAGGCTACGCGACTAGGCAACCTAATTCTCTATAACCATTGTCTCTGATACCATTCTGTAACACCCCACCATGGCGGAATATGGGGCGCGACGTATGGATATCATCACAACAAATGGTGTCTCTATAGATAAAATTAAAATGCAAATATAATGTCATAAATGGCGACACAAATGTCATGACAATATCTCAACAATACAGGAGTCTAGGTAAGTAGGTAACAGTCCTACCACTTACCCAAGACAAACAATAAACATAAGCCAAACAAACATATAGGTGCCAACATGTATCACTTATCAAAAAAAACATAAAGGTAAACTAAGAAGGAACGGGGATCTCCTTCTATATGCAATCCTAATGCATCCAAGTCTAGCCACTTATGCTCTCATGCTTAACCATAGTATCACCTGAAAGAGACACTAAAACACGTCAACATAAAGTTGGTGAGAGTCATAGGTTTAGACTCAAACGCCAAAATCATACCATAAGCTGTGAGTAACAACCAAAAGTTAAAAACATATGGACAATGTGATACTAACATGCATTAACAAACTATCCTTCAAGATTTAACTAATCAAACCAAAACCAAGGCTCCCAGCCATACCAAACACCATACTCCCATAGGCATCCAAACACCTATGAACCAAATCCCAAGGCCCTGCCTTGCCAATAACCACTTGGTACCAAGTCAAAACATAAACAATCAAGAATCGACTAGCAGTTAATCATATAAGTATGCACAGACAAGTCCATTACCAACGCAAAACATTCACAGCATAATTTATAAACAACAAAACAGTGTCTCTTCCATTCCATCTGGAAGTCATAAACATTAGTAAACATGGTAATATGAAACTCACCTGATTGAGCTTCTCCAAAAGTCCTCGCACTAGCAAAAAGCTAACAAACCAAAAACACATAATCAAAACATGAACCAATCACTAAGATGGCTCATCAACCTATGATGGACATATAACCTCCTCCTATATAAATACCACATTGATATGCTCTAAGCATCTCATTACACCCCTCTATAAAGCCCTTTACTCATTATACTTCATAACCCGTCCCGTTAACATTTTACCCAAAACAGTCCCGGTTTTAGGTCTACAAACTATAAGCCAAACGCCCACTTAAACATACCCATGATCTCTGTAAAGGTAATATTTATGCCCTTAAATATGTTAACTAACAACTCCCATTTGCCCCAACCTTAAAGATACTTTTAAGGCCCCGATATGTATATATATACTTTTGTCATTCCAGATTTACTGATTTTAAACATACAAAAATTTTGTTATGATTAGGGGGTCTTTCCCTAAACCACAACCTTAGCCCCAATGTAGATACTTACTATAATATATAAAACATCTCTCATGTTCGTTAGAAGGTCCCAATGCAACCCTAAGTACCCCAAACAACCCAAAACTTAAAAAGAAAACAGGCTGACTTCAAAACTGTTTTGACCTCCGACTGTTGTAACCTGTTTTTTACCCACTTCCCTACCTCCAATTTAGTTATCGTTTCTTGCATTCGAAAGCCACTTCAATTACCTTTTCAGGGATACTTGGATTGCAAAATAAGAGTTTGTATAACTCCCAATATGATCAAAACAATTGACTCAAAATTCTGTCCAGTTTTTAAAAACGGGTTTAATCAATTTAACCTAATTAATTACCCATAACCCCATTAAATACAAGTCCTAGTGTTGGAAATACGTTTTACGTATTTGTGAAGGATCGGTCGCTCCAACGATAATTATGTAATGGGCTCGTGGTCCAATTAGTAATGTATAGTCCATATAGCCCACATGTAGGGTGGGTTATATATATATACCCCTCCTAGCATGTTAGGAGGGGGTTGGTTAGTTCATTCATCAACAACATTCATTAATCTAATCACTTTCTCTCTCTACTTTTCTTCCCTCTCCTTTCTCTCTCTATATCTAATCTTCCTCCTTCCCCATTTCCACCATTAATCAATAGATCTAATCCTTCATTTACCAAATCCTTAGAATAAGTAGGCCTTCAATTGGTATCAAGAGCCATGGTTGAATCTTAGGATTTGCATTTTTTTATCTTTTGATTTGGTGGTAAAAATCCTTTCTTTTCTAATTTTTTATCCATCTTTTCATCATTCGATCAATTTTTTTATCAATTTTTATAAATCTTATCAAATTTTTTAATAAAGTTATCTATTTTTCTTCTATCAATTTTATCTATTTTTATTTTTTTATTAGTTTTATTTTTACGTGTGTCGATTTTTTTTTTTTTTTTATATAATCAATTTTTTAAATAATCAGTTTTTTCTTTTTAACATAATCAGTTTTTTATTTTATATCATCATCAGTCATTTTTTAATCATTTTTTTTATCAGTCTTTCTTTTATATCATCATCATCAGTTTTTTATTTTATATCATCATCAGTCATTCTTGTTCATATCGTCCATCGGTCCAAATTGTCCAAAACAGTCCAAAACAGTCAAAACAGTCCAATCCATCCAGTCTATCAATTTTTGAGATCGAGCGATTTCATTTTTCAGAATAAGGAAACTTTCCGAGTAGGCTAACTTTCCGTATAGACAAAAAAAAAAAAGTTCCGAATAGGAAAAAAGTTCCGAATAGGAAAAAAGTTCCGAATAGGAAAAAAAAAGTTCCGAATAGGAAAAAAGTTCCGAATAGGAAAAAAGTTCAGAATAGGAAAAAAGTTCCGAATAGGAAAAAGTTCCGAATAGGAAAAAGTTCCGAATAGGAATTTTCCGCATAGACAAAAACAACACCTCTCGACACCTCTCACACAGACCCCACACTCGTCTCACCTTTCACCCAACTCACCCCTCTCACCCCAACCACCCCGACACCCAAACCCACATCAGACACCCTCCGACTCTCGACCCTCGAAAGACCCTCGTCTCACCGACATCCATTCTCACCCTCACGACAGACTCAAGAAACCAACCCATACCCAATCATTTACCCACCCTCGATTCTTTCGTCACTGACTCAACTCCAAATCAACCCACTCGAACCCCTCACCCCAAACCAAAACCTCTCGACAAACCGTCACACCTCTCGACCCTCATACATCTCTCGTCTCTCCCTCAACTCTTAACACAACACAAACCAAACATCCCCAGACTCACTCTCGAACCACTCTCACACAAACACTCTCGCATACTCAAACCCACACACTCGACACCAAACAAACTCACGCTTACCCACCCTCGACACCTCCCCACCCTCTCAAACCAACACCCACCAGAAAACCAATAGACCCACGCACAACCCTTATCACCCGACTCGAACCATTCTAAACAAGATCTCCGTCAAAAGACTCTCATCGATCCACACACCAAAAAGATTTAGACACCAAACCAAGAACACCTTTAAAAAGAAGGACACAACAGATGAAGAGAGGGACTTAATTAAATAACATGCAAACAAAGTTAAAGAACCTTACCCGAGATCTTATTTTTTAAAGATCTTGAAGAATTGAACAATCAAACCATTGTTTTCATTGTTTGTTGGTAGTAATCAAGAGATTGGAGATGGGAATAGATTAGGGGGTTCTGTGTTTGAGATTGAGAGAGATAGGGAGACGCCGGTTAATTTGTGTTTGTTAGATTAGGGTTGTGTTTGTGGAGAGAGAGAATTAACAGAGAAAGAAAGTGTGAGAGGCGGAGGATTAGTCTGTGAGAGAGAGAGAAGAGAGATAAATATCTTGGGCGGATTAAACAAGAAAAAAAAACAAGTGGGCGGTGGAAGCTTTGTTTTTGGGCCACGTGTTGTAGGGCGGACAAAACAAGAACACATTATCTTGTGTGTAATTTAAAATCAGACGGAGTAAACAAGGACGCGGTTTTAATCACATTTTAAAAACATTTGTGTGTAATATTTTCCAGTTGTAATTTGGGGACACGTTTCAAGAAAACGTTTTGTTTTTTTTAAAAAACATTTACAAATATCCGATTTTTTTTATTTTTAGAACAAATCAGTTTTTCTATTTTTATTTTTTTTTATATTTTTTATATTTTAGAAAGTTTTATAAGTAACGTTTATTTTTTTTAATATATCCGGTTTTTTTTTTCTTTTTTAGAAAACAACTCATATCACGTTTTATTATCTTTTATTTTTTATTTCACATTTTTTAATTTTAGTTAAATTAAATTTTTTGTATTTTTGTCACTTTTATATATTAATTTTTGGCAAAACGTGTTGAGGCGGGTATTTTTAAAAGTATTAACGGGAAAAAATATTTAACGGGTTTAATTCATAATCGTTTGAGCCGACAACATCTTTTGAGCCGAATCGAATTGTAAAATCCTGCAAACTACAACATCCACATCATTTTTCCTCGATTTTCAATGGATTCGTTCAATTCGACACTTAAAGAGGGAGACTTGCTTTGAATGCAAGACAAAGCTAGAGAAAGTGGTATAAATTCATTTCGAATGCTTCAATACCATCTTGTCACTCTTTCGGGGATTCAAGGAGGGAGCGAATTCGTGACAATCTTTGGACAAGATCGTCATATATTCATCGACTCAATTTTCACCACTTTGACCGAACTCGCCGAGCAACTCAACCGTGACAACTTTAATCACTCTGCATCGGCACTTGCATACAAGACTCTTGTGACACAACTCACGCCTTTCCTCCAATTCAATATCATCATGCCTGAAAGTTTAGTGATTTGCCAATCATTTCTTCGAGATACACATACCGAGCTTCGAGTTTTCCGTGATACGATCTTGAAACTCATGACCTCGGTCTCGTCTACGATTTATGAAAGATCTCGACTTCAGCAAGGGTATGATAATGGAGTGCAAGACTCTTCGATGCAAGAGAAAACTGATCATACGGTTGAAAACTTGGAGCCTAACGATGCCAAGAGCACAGAATCAGGAGGACAACATGATGCCAGTGGCACATCAGGGAATGTTCACGAGATTTCTCTTGATGACACCTTACCCATTTATGACGCAGAGCCTGCAAACATGGTACAATGTAATGTGGTTTATGATGTATATGCTGATGATATGCCGCATATTGAGAATTCTGAACCTAATTATGACAAACATGGGATGGAAACGAGTGATAGCAATACCACTTCTGATTCATCCGATGTAAGTCATAATGGGGGAGAGATTGTTCAGAATGCTAAACATCATGATAATTATCCTATAACTGCTTCATTGATTGCTTCTGATTCCAAGATTAGAGAGCTCGAAACAATTGTAGCTCAACAATCAAAAGATCTTGAGGATGCCAAACTTGAATTTTCTAAGAAAACGGTCAAATTTGAAACATACTTTGAAAAACTTGAAAAATCAAACGTTGTTCTTGAAAGAAAATTGGATCAAACTGTTCTAGATTCTAAAGCTGAAAAGGATAATCTTTTGAAACAAATTCAACTGCTTGAATCTAAGTTGGCATCCCAAGATAACTTGCTCAAAGAGAATGAGACTTTAAAGGCCCAAGTACAGGAAAAGGTATTTGCTATAGCTGCGTTGAAAAACGAGTTAAGGAAAACTAAAGGATCTAGTGTGGACACTAAGCTTGAAAAACCATCAATCTTGGGGAAACCGCCTACAAATCAGTTCGTCAGACAACCGATTGTCAGACAACCTACTGCATTTAGATCCGAGCGACCACAATCCTCGAGACCGCGGTTTGCCTCCCAAGTTGATTTGGTTCATCTTTCTAGACCAGACACTCCAGCAACTAGGCCCTATGTGATCACTCCAGCTGTAGCAAGACCAAATCATATGATTGCCTCTAGTTTCCCTAAAAATACCAAGACCACGTCTAGAACTAGTTCAAATGACGTTTGCCATAAATCTGGTCTTGGGGAAGCTAAGCAAAAGACACATGCAAGAGATAGCAATGTCCAACCTAGTCAGATGCCTTCTAGATTACCCAACACTGCTAACCGTAGCATGTCCAATCCTAGGAGCATCAATCAATCACCTAGGGATTCCAGATCTTACTCGGACATTAAATATGCTACTTGTAAAACATGTAGAAAATGTGTCTTTACGGCAAATCATGATTCCTGTATCAAGAAATTACTTAATGAGGTGAACTCCCGTGCTAGAATTAAGTCCCAGTGGATAGCTAAAATCAAACCCGTTGGTAAAGATTGGCGCCCCACTGGTAGAACTTTCACTCTTGTAGGAAACGAGTGCCCTTTAACTAGGATAGTCTCCGATTCTACTAAGTCTACTAGGGAGGAAACTGATAAAGATGATACTTCACTTACGCCTAAACTTAAGGTTTTCTATAAAAGGAAACGTTTGCCAGCCAAGACTAGTGAATCATCTACTCAGGTCGCCTCTGACACAAGTAAAGCCAACTATGAACCCCCATGTGCTTCTATAATTGATATCGCTAACCCATGTCAAAGCAAGCAAATTCCTAATAAGATTGCAGGTACCAAAGTTGATGTTCCAAAAGAACGAAGCGGTCCAATCGTTGTGTACCGTTCAACTAAGGACACTCTTAGAGTTTGGTTGCTGAAGAAGCAGATATCAGAGAAACAAATGTCTCAGGGGATTCATGGATAAGCTGCAAACAAGGACTTATAGTCACATTACAGACTATGACTCGATCTTCAAAGAAAGGAAAGTTTATCGTCGATGGTAAACTTATCCTAACAACGAGAAATTATTTTTTCTCGGGCATGAGCTTATATCAAAAACATTCCAAGTTTTTAAGCTCATGCATTATGGCTCCTCGTTAAATGACAGACGACGACCCGGACTTCAGAGACAGGGAAGTTTATCTACGCAACGATAACTTACCCTCTTAACAAGAAATTAAGTTTTCTTGGACACGAGCTTATCCTAAAACCATTCAAAGGTTTTAAGCTCGTGTATAAGGCTTATAGATAAATATCAGTCTATAACCCGTTCTTCAAAGGCAGGAAAGTTTATCGCCGATGATAAACTTATCCTTACAACGAGAAATTAAAATTTTCTCGGACACGAGCTTACATTAAAACCATTCAAAGGTTTTAAGCTCGTGTATATGACTTACAGTTAAATGTCAGACTGTAACTCAAACTTCAAATAAAGGAAAGTTTATCATTAATGATAAACTTATCCTCATAACGAGAAATTCAATTTTCTCGGTCATGAGCTTGTCTTAAAACATTCGAAGTTTTAAGCTCAGAAAGGAAAGTGTATCTTTTAAATAAGAGAACTTTTCCTCGTAACGAGAAATTAACCTTTCTCGGTCATGAGCTTTCCGTTAAAACAATCAAAGTTTTCAAGCTCATGAACACGACTTCTAAGTAAATGTCAGCTTAGGACTCGTTCTTCAGATAAAAGGAAAGTTTATCGCCGATGATAAACTTATCCTTAACAACGGGAAGTTTACAACTTCTCGGACTTGAGCTCGCTTTTAAGATATTCAACATCTTAAGCTCAAGTAATTGTTTTTCAAAACTTTGAACACAATTTTTCAAGAATTTCTCAAAAGATTTTTCTAAATCTTTCAAAATTGTGTGTTCAAAAACGTTTTGATAAAACGAGCATGTCTTCTGGAATCAATAATATTTACGAACCTAGAAATGTCATTCAATAATGACACGGGGTTGTAAATAAAGTTCGAGCAGAAGTTTAAAAGATTTAAAACATGCTCCATATGGTTTGCCATTATTTCAGATAGCAACCCGCTTTTCATAATCAAGTCAAGCATTTCACCGGAAAGCTTTGACTTCAATATCCGAAGTTATCAACTCCTCAATCCGAAGTCCGTTGCAATTGATATCTACATACTAGACGATGCGACTGCTCAAACGACGACTACAGCTCTTTAAGTAGAACACGGGTCAACAATTGAGGGGGAGCAATTGTCCAGCATTCAGAATCTTTGATGCCGACAGTGCCATAGTTCACAAGTTGGTGTCAAGACAACGATATCAATTGTCCATGTGGTGTAAAGGAGAAGATAATTTCAGAAGTTACGAGGAAGACCAACATTCGTGAACAAGAACCATGTGCTTCTTTCATATGATGTTCTCCATTATTCAGGTCCAACCTTGTAACTTGCTAATCTTGTGAATACATTATCATATATGATCCTTGCACGTGATAAATACCTTACACTTGTGTTTAAAAGGTATTTAATTTACGTTTCAAGTACACCCTCATTAATTTGAGGGGGAGCTTGTTAAAATCATAAAGATAATTGGATTTGCATTTTTTCTTCCCAAATTTTCTTAAAATGCTATTAAATCAATTGATATTAAAAACATCGATTGGGTTAATATTTTTAATATGGGGGAGAAAATGTGATTTAATATGGGATATGATCAATCATAAATGGTTTGACTTAACGTGTTAGCTCATCCCGACATGTGCGAAATGTTTTCGAATATCGTAGCATATGTTAAGGGGGAGCAAAATGGATTTGCACTTCAAAATGGATTTCATGGTGACATACACTTACCCAAAACATCTCTATTCACGACGGTGAAGATTGTGGTGACATAAGGATGGTAGGATAGGTTAAAGTCCAATGATTTTTCTAGAACCGGAGGAATCTTCCCAAGGACATTCCATAGCTAGAAATAGTAGTCCTTAGGAAAGATGGAGAAAGATTGTGAACGTAGCTGAATGCCGACCAAGTACTTAAGTTAGCACTGGAACAATCACAACAAGGTGCTAGTGATGACGTATTGGTAAGCATTGAAGGGGTTGAAGAATGAAAAAGAATTGTAAAGATAAAGGGTGTAAAGAAAGAAGCCCTCCTTATAACCTTAGGCAGAAACCGGGTCAATTCATATGCTATTGAGATCATTTTTAATGATTCTTGATATTGAAGAAAGACATCATGGACCCAGTGATGCAATGCACAACCCTTCCCAGCTAACTCAAATATCTCTCAAAAGGTATTTGTTTTAATCACACGGAGATCAACACATTATCTACTGGTTTATTCACTCCGAATAAATTGGTATTGAAAAGGTGGCACTCCTCTCCAGCCTCCGATCACTAAAATCCAAAATGCACGATCGAGTCTAGAGCCATTTGAGATCATCAAATATCTCATTAGGACACACTTTCATATCTACTTGCTTCTTCACACACTATGAAAAGTAAGAAAGTTCTTAAGAGTCCTACGCAAAATCTTCATGATCTTGCCCGAACATCCGAGTAATACGAAAGTATTTACAATGAAGATGGAAATCCTTCTTGAGCGAATATCAAAAAGCTCATGGTAGGTGACTTGTGCGATTCTTTATGAATCAAACTTGTGATAACTGGAAAGCAACAGCTGTTTAATTCTTAAATGAATTTAAACACGTTCCAGGCCTCTACGCATTATCATATGATCTTGCCAGAACACTCAGAGTGACTCTTTATTGATTACAGTGACGAGTGGAAATCCTTCTAGTGTTAACATCAAACAGCACTTGGTAGGTAACTTGCAAGATTCTATACGAATCAAGCTAGTGACAACTGGAAAGCAACGATGGTGCGGTTCTTAATTGAACTTCACTTGTTCCAGGAACATGAATTGACGACTTCAAATCATGCGGATATTATTATCCAAATGATTCACTCTTTACGTTCGCAGTCAGCTTTGGACGGTCGAGTAAAGAGAACGGGTTTACACGCGAAATCTTGTCAAGGAGGTTCTTTATTGAAACTACCTGCCACAAGTACGATATTTAATATCGTCCAACGGTCTTCACCGACCGGAGGTAAAATGCTACCGAATTAGAATGAAATGTTCAAGGCCATTTCATCCGTGTATATTGTTTGTTGCTAACTGTCTTATGCAGCGTAACAAGAAGGTGGCATTGCGGTGTACAATCCAGAAGAATTCGTCACCACATGCTTATACTACATACAATTAGTACTTCAACAAATTCAAGAAAGTCTGAAGGTCAAGTCTTCCGCTGTATCATACTCTGAAGCTTTCAAGAATTTAAAGGTATAAGTATGTGGAACATGAAGTCACGAAGAGGCAAATTTCACAAGTGATGAATGCACAAGGTCAAGGCAAGGAAACATGCTCAAGACTAAAGTCAAAGATCATATCAAGCATATTCACAAGAACAAGATCGAAGACTCAAGCATAGATGCTAGGTTTAAGATTTTGTAAAATGGTGTGACCTCCCTTAGGGGGAGATTGTTGGAAATGTGTTTTCCCAAAGAAAGTCTCGGTCACATCATTATTAGCATAGATCACGAGCCATAGAATATTTAGAACTTTGTAACTTGGAGCGACCTCCCTTAGGGGGAGATTGTTGGAAATACGTTTTACGTATTTGTGAAGGATCGGTCGCTCCAACGATAATTATGTAATGGGCTCGTGGTCCAATTAGTAATGTATAGTCCATATAGCCCACATGTAGGGTGGGCTATATATATATACCCCTCCTAGCATGTTAGGAGGGGGTTGGTTAGTTCATTCATCAACAACATTCATTAATCTAATCACTTTCTCTCTCTACTTTTCTTCCCTCTCCTTTCTCTCTCTATACCTAATCTTCCTCCTTCCCCATTTCCACCATTAATCAATAGATCTAATCCTTCATTTACCAAATCCTTAGAATAAGTAGGCCTTCACCTAGTTTATGTAATCATCATGATATCATTAATATAACATTAATTTACTGTTTTTAAATTAAACCCTAACCTAAATTCTTCATAAGATGATTAAAGAAAACATTAAACAATCTTAATTGAAAAGGGTTATGAAGGTTTTACCTTTAGATTAATGGAAGATGAAAAAAAAACCCAATTTTATGAAGAACCCTAATTCTTCTCTACAAAACGTCGACCATTTTTTTATTATCTCCAGGGATTTATGATTTTTGGTAGTGAATAATATAATATATAGGGTGTGGGTGAGTCCTAGTCCAACCCAAACCCAACCTTCCTTTTTTAATTTTTTTCCTTTTTCTCCTCCTTTTCTTGCGTCCAAAACCGACCTACCCTCCCCTAATTTTGTTTTTTTATTATTATTAATATATGTATTAGTAATATTACCTTAATTTTCCTTAATTTATTTCAGCTCCTAAAGCCTCCAAAACCTCAAAACCGTAAAACTAGTCAAATTTACGCGTTTTACCGTAAAAGACGTAAAATATACAGTTTTAAAAAAAATCTCAAACTTTGAAATAAACTTTATAACTAAGTTCTAAATGACTTAAAACCATCCCGAAAAATACTCACATGTCTAAATACCTCTTCCGAGACCTCTAAACGCAAAACCCTAAATCGTAAAAATACGATTTTCTATAATACATATACGTATACTTAAAACCACCAAATAACACCATCTCATTTCATAGTCACTACATTGTGAGCTCATGAACATGAAATAACCATTCCTCGATTTACTTATGAGTACTTTATACCCATATACGATGTCCACACCAACCTCGTTTACGCAAAATAAACATGTAAACACGAAATCAAATAGTCACACATAAAATAACCAAAAATAAGACCGAGTGACGAACCTCAAAACCATGGTTGTCACAGATAATGATCTGAACAGTGGATGGTTTAGCGCTCATTTGGGTAATGTTTGACTTGATTTGACCAAGTTTGTTAAATAAACCGTATACAAGGGAGTGTGGGTTGTTTGACTGGTCAAGTGATGTGGGTGGGTGCAATTGGTGGGTAGTAGTTTGGTTTTTGTCTAATATTCCCCCCGAGTTTGTAAAAAATGTATATAATAAGTTCCAAACAGCCATTACTCAATTCTCTTTGTTTTCATCTTTCATCTACTTGCTGATTTTGGCACAACATATTTCCCAACTTTGAATAAGGACTAATGTTGCAATAAATGCAATATTCAAGGGCTATTCATGTAAAATCTTGAAATATTAGGGACCCCAATGCAATTTTGGATATTTACAAGGGTATAATATGACAAGTATTCAAAAGTTGAGAGACCAATCTTGCCAAATCTTCAAACTTCAAGGACATTTTGGAAAATTCATTGCTCGGGTCCGGTTCTATGTGCGGCTTCGTTTCCCTTGTTCGTTTTTGCTTGATTCTTGTGATCTTTTGTTGATTTCACGATATCCGTACCTAAAATACACAATGAACAAACACAAGCATTGATGAGATGGCATTTATACATGATCTCATCGTTCTTTTCGGGCTTTAAATGCATAAAAATGTCATAAAATACCATATATATGCTTGTGTTTGTTTACTTGTGTATTTTAGGTATGGATATCGTGAAAAAGACAAAAGATCACAAGAAACAAGGAAAAACGGACACGAGAAACGAAGCCGTACAAAGAACCGGGCCCTAGATCACGATTTATCCAACAAATACCCTTGAAGACTTGAAGACATGCAAGATTGATCCTCAATGAATGAAGAAATGACACTTAAAACCCTTGTATAATCATAATTACAAGTTTGGTCCCTTAAGTTTGTCAAAATTACACAAATGGTCCTTCAACTTTGAAGAAATGGCAAGTTTAGTCCCTCAACAATTCTAAATTGCCAATTATGGTCCCTCATGAAGTCAAAGTTATATTGAAGACCTTTGAAGATCAACAATGTCCAAGATCAGCCGTTGAATTATCCAAAAATAGCAAAAACTACCCTTATAACCCTTTTGGAAAAGTCTTGTGCCAAAATTGTCAAAGTTTGAAAGTTATTTACAAAGGAAATGAAGTTTCATGGCTGAAAAACGTGTTTTACCTATTTCACCAAAGAACAAGGGTTTAAGTTGCCACATTTGAAACATTCAAATGAAAATGCGCCAAACACACAACTTTCCCCCAATTTCGGATCAAATGCACTACTGTTTACCTTTTTCACCACCCAGAATTTACTCCACTTAAACATGGGGTAATTTTCAATTACCTTTGCACACACTTGATTCACATGTGCAGAAACACATCCCAACCTTAAAACCCTTAATCCCACTCACTATGGACCCCACCCCCAATTCCTGTTTAACCAATCACATGACAACTTATTCTCCAAGTCATCCAACGTGGCCAAATCAAAATCTGAGAGTCCTTGCTTCATTCCAAAGCTAAAATGAACATCCAAGATCACTTTGGACAGCTCACACCAAGAAAACGTCTAGAAGGCTCAAGGATAGAATAGGAATTTCACTTCTAGGGTTTGTGAATAGTGCTAGCCTTGGCATTTGCCTGTAAATAGACTCCTCAACATGTGAGAGAGCTTTTGTTCCAGTTTTAGGCTATTAATCTTTGTAATTCCTTTTTAAATTAATAAAAGTTGATTTTCTGAATTTTGAAATCTCTTTGATATTTGTTAAAATTTGGTGTTGGAATAGCCTGATTCTGAGTTCCATAATCTTGTTTGAAGGTTTTTGAGGCAAGGTTTTAAGTGATAAAGCTTGTGCTTCAAAAATCAGAAAGTCTTGTTTATTTTGATCTCACTTGTTGGTTTGTTCTTCTTAGCAGCATTGGAAGCTGGTACTTGTTCTGCTAGTACCTAAGCTCAAACAATCCAGGGCCTGGATGTAGGTCTTGGAGGTTTGCACCTTCTTCCCTTTTCATTTTCTCTCTTATTTTTCTGATTTTGGTGATTATTGCATGATAGTTGGTGAATCTGTGATTTGATGGTTGATTATTGTTCATTTGGAGTTGTTTGATGTTTATGAGGTGTTGTTAGTTTGATTTGTGGTTTGAAACTGGATAATCCTTTGAAAAATTGTGAAAACAGGTTTTTAAGGGGTGTTTGGGTCAACTGCATGATTTGGATTTGTGGTGTTTTGAGTGTTAGTTTTGTGTTGCTATCTGTTGGTACATGCTTATCTGATATACTTGGTCATATTGCTGCAATATTTGTGGTTTGAAACACCTTGATTCATAAAAAGGGTCTAAAATCTTGTTTACTTGGTAAAATTGGCTAGGATTTTGAGGACACCTAGATCTAATCATAGACTAGGGCTAACAAGTGTTAAATCTAGGTTAACTACACCAGGGAAAGAGATTTGAGTGCTTGAATTTGGATCTGTGGTCAAATAGATCAGCAAAAGGTTTCTGCATATACACCTTGTTCATCATTAACATTCATTTGCTTTGATCTTGTTATTTACTTTGATTCAGTGTTTGATATAAGTTTATTTGTGCTTATTCATAGTTTATATAGCTTGTGTATGCATCCTGTTAAGTTTGGTTGGCTTATTCAGGCTTAATCTACTTATTTGTGCATAACTGCTTATTTTCCATGTCTGTGCATGATCTGGTGACTGTTTGATTGATTCTGGCTTATTGTGTGAACCAAATTTGGAATTTCTTGTTGCTATTGACTCCTTGTGATTCACTGATCACAAGGGTGCCCTTGTTTCCAATTAAATCCAACTAAATCTCTCTAAAAAGCTTGGTCAAGTAGTCAAAGCAGGGGGAACCAGTTCCTACTGAAAGTTGCCACTGCTAGTGTTAATTGGGTTTCAGCTTATCAGTAAGCTATAATAGCTTATTTTAACCAGCAACAACTTGGATTTTGTAATAGGTGCTCATTATTTGACCCATTTGTTCATACTGGAGCATTTGGTGGGTAAATTTTAGGGTTTGACTAGAAAACCAACTTAATTGACTTTTTCATAAGTGCTTATTGGCTTATTCTGGCTTATTGGTTTTGCTTATTGGAATTTTTTGATTGATTTGGCTTATTGAGTTCATTTGTGACATTTTGCAAGTTGAATCAAGTCCTGAGGTGCCTTATTTCTCAAAAACGACTATTTTGTCTTTTAGTAAAATATTTATTTGCTTATTTCTGGCTTATTGAGTGTGCTTTTTCAAAATTTCTTTTTACAGATCTCTTAAGCATCCCAAAAGAAGGTTGTGTGTCAAATTAGAGCTTATGGCATTAGCTTATTGCTTAATGGGCTAAAAAGCCCAATAAGGATAAGTTGTTTGCATAATAAGCTGTGATAAGCTCACTTTCAGCTTTTGAGCCTTTAGAGTTTTGTGTTTAGAATCAAATTTTGAGTCAGATAGGGCTTTTCCAAATCAATTGGGCCAAGTTTGACTTTTGGGGCTAAAAAGCCCATTTTTGTTGACTGAATTTTGTTTTGGCCCATTTGAGGGCCCAATAGGGGTATTCTGGTCATTTCATTTTGATTTTCTGTTTATTTAGGTTAAAATAAACTAGTTTGCAAGTTTTTATAATTTTTTACAATTTTTGGATTTTTAATATTATTTTAATATTATTTTATTATTTTTTTCAAATTTCACATTTTTCAACTTTTTACATTTTTCTTAGCTTGAATACATTAAAATAGGAATTTTGCAACTTTTAAAATAATTTTATCACTTTTAGATTAATTTTTATAATTATTTTAAGTTTTAATAGTTTTTAAATCATTTTAAATAGTTTTTCTTAGTTTAAAAATCATTAAAAATAGTTTTTAATCTTTTTAAGTCATTTTAGAGGTTTACCAATTGAAAAATCTTTATTTGGGCTTTTTGATAATTTATTTGATTTTTAGGGCTTTAATTAGCATTTAAAAATTGAATATTTAATTATTTAAAAGGTTTGAAAAAGTTTTGATCATTGGTAAACTCTTAGTTTATTAATTTTGATTTTTGGTGAATTTTTGGTAATTTTTAGAATTAATTTTTATTATTGTAGTTTTTACGATTTTACGTTTTGTCGTCGTAGTATTAATTTTACGTCTTCGTCATCTTCTTTTCTCATCCCCTTCTAAACCAATTATTAATCTCAAACATTTAACAAGTTTTTCACACACATATACCTCCTTGGGAAACGAACTTTCACACCACAAGGGTCATTAACATTTGGTTTTTCCTAAAATCATTTGTTTAATACTTACCGCTTTTACGCACCTTTTCCTAAAGGTCGTATTTTACCACAATCATTTTGGCGCCGCTGCCGGGGAGGTGTGTCGTGATTAATTTGTCTTGCTGTTTTTAATATTAACCATATATAGTATTTGTATTAGTAGAAATCTACTAATACGTATTATCGGTTTTCTTGGTTTTTCTTTGAAATTATTATTACTATATTGTATTAAGTATCACAACAAATATACAATATCTCCAAAAGTGTGAAAACACAACCTTAATTGGGATTTGATCTCCTAATTATTGTATTCGAATCTCAAACAAAAAGAAAAAGGAAAAAATAGATAAATACTTTCGTGAAGCTCGATTTTGAAAAATACGAACTATAAGGTAGGTATAAGGCGGGTATTATAAAATATACCCTAAGGAAAAAGGCTCTTAAGTGCTTCGCGCCGCCTCGCTTCCCCGCTTGCTTGTGAGTATTTTGAGATTGAAGGCTAATCGAGGGTTTTGTCGCCCAAAGTATTATTACGTATAATATATTTGCTTGGTTTCTTTGTGATTAAACCCTCTTGAACAATTTGGTTTTCACCAAAGTTCTAAAGTCATTCGAAGGCGTTCACTCCACGTGATCGTTTTCATTCTTTTGAGGCTTCTTTAATCAAGAGTTTGATTCGAGGAGAGATTTGGTAGATTGTTGTCTACGAAGATACACCAAAATCCAAAAAAAAAAATTAAAAACAATCAAAAACACAAAAAAAAATTGAAAATTCACAAAACACCCAAAAAGAATCTTCTTTGCTCACCTCCCATTCTTCGTGAAGTTTATGATCACTCGTTATCAAGCAAAACGAGCTCGTAAACGTCTTCAAAAGCAAGCCAATCAAGAGACGTTGATTGAAGAACAACCTCCAATTGTTGAACCTATTATAGAACAAGAAGTCGTCATGGCTAATCGTACTATGATGAAGTTGCTACAAGCACCCACCGAGGGTTTTGGAGAGGCCATTGTGATTCCCGCCATCCTTGCGGAGAATTTCGAGATTAAGACGGGTTTAATGTCGATGTTGCAAGTAAATAAGTTTAGAGGTTATGAGAAAGACAACCCGTACTATCACATTAGGAATTTTAATCGTCTCACCGCTACTAGCAAGTTTAAGGATGTTCCACATGACGCCATTAAGATGATGTTGTTTCCATACTCGTTAGATGGACCCGCTAAAATTTGGCTTGAGAAAGAACCGCCAAATTCGATTTTGACATGGGGTGATCTCGTTTCTAAGTTTGTGAGCAAGTTTTTTCCACCATCTAAAACAACACATTTGAAAAATGAGATTTCATGATTTGTGCAAAGAAATAATGAAAGTTTTTCAATGGCATGGGAACGCTTTAAAGAAATGTTACATGAATGTCCACACCATGATTTTTCGGAATTACATCAAATTGATACTTTTTATAATGGGCTTAATGATCATGAACGAGATTACTTGAATGCCGCCACGGGTGGTAATTTTTTGTGCAAAACGACCGATGAAGCTTTAAAGATTATCGAGAATAGATCTAAGGTTTATAGCCCGCGTAACACACCGAGTGTTGCCAATTTGGGTTCGTCATCGTCGTCATCGTCTCGTAGCATTAATGCCTTACATGATGAAGCTAATGAGGAAAATCGGTTTTTTGATAGATTTGCTAATCTTATGTCCCATTGGAAAGCTCAAGAAGCTTCAAATTCCGCTTCGGTTAAAGCAGTTGCTAAGAGTTGTTTGTCTTGTGGTGGAGCTCATGATCTTTCCGAGTGCATTACCGCGGATGGTAACACTTCGAGTGCTTATGTGGCAACGGGAACTTACAACCAAAACGGTCAAGGTTCCTGCCCAAATCAAGCTCCACCGAATCAAAATGCTAATAACTATCGAAACAACAACCAAGGTGGTAATTACCAAGGCAATTCACGTAACTACAACAAGGGGAATTATCAAAGTGGGAATGGACAAGTCACTAATCAAAATCAAAACCGCGATTTTCAAAACACTACACAAGGTTTCCAAAATGCTCACACTAAAAATCTTCAAGAAGAATTTTTGGACTATGCTAAAGCAAATGATGCTAAATTTGATAACATGCAACGTGAGATGATTAGCTTAAGATCCGAGTTGAAAAACGAGCTTAAAAACGAACTTGCTAATGAACTTAAAACTCACGCAAATAAAATGGAAGGAAATGTCCAACGTCTTCAACAAAACCAACAAAAGATAGAACAAGGACAACATGAGATTAAGCAAGAGTTGTTAAAAGCGGATGCTAGGCAATCAAAATTTGAGGACCGAATGGCTAAAATGTTTGAAGCAATCATGTGTAAACCCTCTTCCTCGGGTGGTCTTCCTAGTGATACCATTGCAAACCCGAAGGGAGAAATGAAGGTTATTACTACACGAAGTGGTAAAACTTTCAAGGAACCAATCTCTCGTCCAAGTACTTCTACGGAGAAGGAAATCGAGAAAGAACCCGAGGTGATGGTCGGAAAGGAGCACATTACAATCCCACGAAGTACCGCTCAAACCACACCTACGTTTGAACCAATACCAATCATGGAACCCGAGATTCCAAGGCCGTTGCCTAATGTCCAACCCACACCACCCTTACCTTACCCTTCGAGACGAAACAAAGAGAAATTGCAAGAACGTAACAAACAACAAATCGAGCTTTTTATAAAAATGTTTAAACAAGTGCATTTTGATGTGAGTTTAGTCGACGCGTTGTTATATATGCCTCGTTTCGCTTCCACTTTTAAAAGTATGATGAGCGATAAGGAAAAGCTTTCAAAGCTTGCTAATTGTTCTTCGGTTTATCTTAACCGCATACCGGAAAAAGTTGGTGACCCCGGAAAGTTTCTCATTCCTTGTGACATATAAGATATGAAAGAATGCCTCGCCTTGGCCGATCTTGGTGCGAGCATTAATTTGATGCCATTTTCCATTTGGAAATCGCTTTCGCTTCCGGATCTTATTCCTTCGAACATGTCTATCGAGATGGCCGATCATTCTACGATTTTAGCATGTGGAGTAGCCGAAGATGTTTTCGTGAAAGTGGGGAAGTTCTACTATCCCGTTGATTTTATAGTAGTTGACATCCCCGCGGATCCTCAAGTTCCTCTAATTTTAGGTCGTTCATTTTTAGACACCTCGAGATCGCTTATCGACGTTCATGCAAGAACTATCACTTTGAGATTCAACGAAGAGGAACTTGTTATAAACGCTACTCAAAACTCGAAACCTTCTCATGTTTATGCAATCGCTACCATCAATCACATTGACATCGTTGATGTGGTTTGCGATGAGTTTTCACAAGAAGTGTTAGGTTTTTCCGATAGCTCGTCAAGTGGCAATCCGACTATTTTGGATCCGATTCTTGATAATTCTACACCAAATCTCACTCCGTTCCAAGGAGGCGATCTCACTTCAAATGAAATCGACAATGAAGATGAGGTTTGATTAGTGATGATACTTCTATTCCACCATTTCTTCCGCCGATGGAAGTTATGAGTGTTGAACCAAAATCTTCAATCGAGGAACCACCTATCCTTGAATTGAAAGATCTTCCTTCTCACCTTGAATACGCATTTTTGGAAGGTGATGACAAGTTGCCGGTTATTATTGCAAGAGGTCTTGCTAATGATGAAAAAACCGAGCTCTTGAAAGTTCTTAAAGCTCATAAAGGGGCAATTGCGTGGAAAATTTCCGACATTAAGGGTATTGACCCAAAATTTTGTACTCACAAGATTTTAATGGAGGAGGACTACAAACCCGCAATTCAAAGTCAAAGAAGGGTGAATCCCAAAATTCACGATGTCATTAAAAAGGAAGTGTTGAAACTCCTTGACGCGGGAATGATTTATCCTATCTCCGATAGCCCATGGGTGAGCCCAATCCATTGTGTCCCTAAAAAGGGAGGAATGACAGTTGTGCCCAATGAATACAACGAGTTAATTCCCACTCGTGTTGTGACCGGTTGGAGGGTGTGTATTGACTACCGAAAGTTAAATGACGCCACTCGTAAAGACCACTTTCCTTTGCCCTTCATGGATCAAATGTTGGAGCGACTCGCGGGAAATGAATTCTATTGCTTTTTATATGGTTTTTCCGGTTACTTTCAAATCCCTATCGACCCTCGTGATCAAGAGAAGACTACGTTTACGTGTCCTTATGGAACGTTTGCTTATCGTAGGATGCCTTTCGGACTTTGTAATGCACCGGGTACGTTTCAACGGTGTATGATGGCGATTTTCACGATATGATCGAGAAGTCGATGGAAGTGTTCATGGATGACTTCTCGGTGTTTGGCAATTCGTTCACGTCGTGTTTATCTAATCTCGATCAAATGTTAAAACGTTGTGAAGAAACCAGTCTTGTGCTTAATTGGGAAAAATGTCATTTTATGTGTAAACAAGGAATCGTCTTAGGACATAAGGTGTCGAAAGCGGGGATTGAGGTCGATAAACCTAAGGTAGACGTCATCGCCAAGTTACCTCATCCCAAAACCGTTAAGGGAGTTAGGAGTTTCCTAGGCCACGCGGGCTTTTATCGTCGTTTCATCAAGGACTTTTCGAAAATCTCTCGACCTATGACACACCTTCTCGAGAAGGATGCTCCTTTTAATTTCAATGAGGATTGTGTTAGAGCTTTCGAAACTCTCAAAAGGAAACTTACCGAAGCTCCCATTCTTGTTGCTCCTAATTGGGAATTACCCTTTGAAATCATGTGCGATGCAAGTGATTATGCTATAGGGGCCGTCTTAGGGCAACGTTATGACAAGCATTTCCGTCCCATCCATTATGCTAGTAAGACGATGACCGAGGCTCAATTAAAGTACAACACAACAGAAAAGGAATTCCTTGCCGTGGTCTATGATTTTGAGAAATTCCGACCTTATCTCGTCTTAACTAAAAGCATCGTGTATACCGACCATTCAGCTATCAAGTATCTCTTAGCTAAGCAAGATGCTAAGCCGAGATTGCTTCGTTGGATGCTCCTCCTCCAAGAATTTGATGTCACCGTGCTTGAAAAAAAAGGAGCCGAGAATCTAGCGGCCGATCATCTCTCTCGTCTAGAAGATCCTCACAAAGATGTTTTCGAGAACAAGGAAATCACCGAAACATTTCCTCTCGAGACTCTCGGTGTAGTGAATTTTAAAGACACCACCCCATGGTTTGCCGACATTGCAAATTACCATGCGGGCAATTTCATAATCAAGGGTATGACGACACAACAAAAGCGAAAATTCTTTCGTGACGTCAAGTTCTATTTTTGGGACGACCCTTATCTCTTTCGGGTTTTTACGGATCAACTCGTTCGTCGTTGTGTTTTTGGTGCCGAAGCTTCTAATATCCTTAGAGCTTGTCACGAGGGACCCACGGGTGGTCACCACGGTGCTAATCTCACGGCTAAGAAAGTGTTCGATACCGGCTTCTTTTGGCCTTCCATCTATCGTGATGCACATGCACTTGTAAAGTCGTGTGATTCGTGCCAACGTCAAGGAAAATCGTCTTAACGTGATGAAATGCCGCAAAACATAATTCAAGTGTGTGAGATTTTCGACATATGGGGAATAGACTTTATGGGGCCGTTCCCATCGTCTCATGGCAACAAATATATCCTCGTCGCGGTGGACTACCTTTCTAAGTGGGTGGAAGCTAAGGCTTTGCCTACTAATGATGCTCTTGTGGTAGTGAAGTTTTTGAAGCAACTATTCTCTCGGTTCGGAACCCCTCGTGCTATTATAAGCGATCGTGGAACCCATTTTTGTAATGACCAATTCGAAAAGGTTTTAAAGAAATATGGAGTTACTCATCGACTTTCTACGGCGTATCACCTGCAAACGAGTGGGCAAGTCGAGGTTTCGAACCGAGCTTTGAAGAGGATTTTAGAAAGGTCGATTGGAGAAAACCGTGCTTCATGGTCCGACAAACTCGATGACGTTTTATGGGCCTTTAGGACCGCTTATAAGACACCTATCGGTTGCACTCCTTATAATTTAGTCTATGGGAAGAATTGTCATTTGCCCATTGAATTGGAGCACAAGGCATATTGGGCCCTTAAGCATGCAAACTTTGACTTGAAGACCGCGGGAGATCACCAGAAAATACAATTGAATGATTTGGATGAATTAAAAGATAATGCTTATAAAAATTCATTAATTTTCAAAGAAAAGACTAAAAAGTTTCATGATCCAAAGATTAAAAACCGGGTTTTTAACGTTGGTGATCAAGTGTTACTTTTTAACTCTCGACTTAAGATATTTTCCGGGAAATTGAAATCTCGTTGGTCGGGTCCGTTCACCATTGCACAAGTGTTTCCTTATGGGACCATCGAGCTAGCTCAAGATGATGGTCATAACTTCAAGGTGAATGGACATAGGCTTAAGCACTACTTTGGTGGGGAAATTCCTTCAATGGTTGCCCTCGACCAAGTCACCTTCCCCAATGATAATTAGCATTGAGGGGATCGAGTCGAGCTCATGACTCGGTAATCAAAAATGAGGTGCCTCGTGGGGGAGATCCCATGCTTATCCTTTTATGCTACTATTCACTAATAAGGGGACTTGTACCCTTCCAACTCGTTGTCTCGTGGTTGTTTGTGATTGTGTTATCTAGATCATCATCATCATCTACGATTGAAGACTCTCGTGTTCGTTTACGTGAGCCTCCATCGTTTGCTTGAAGAAGTTTTTCACGAATCCATTGACATATCCTTTATTGTTCTAACAATTATCTTTTAGCATACTTAATAAACGGCTTTAGATATGTTGTTGATCACCCTTTCCATGCTAGATCCTAAGCATTCGACTCTTCATCTCTAGTATGGGGGTGCTCCACCTTTAGACTCGAAACATTGAGGACAATGTTTACTTTTAGTATGGGGGTGAATAGGTACTTGCTTTTCTACGCCCTCACGCTTTCCAACTTTCAATGTTTTGTTTTTGTTGCTAATAAGGCTAAAAATGGCCAAATTTTAAAATTTTCTTAGTTTTCATAAGTGTTTTTAAGACACGAATGTATATTTTCCGATGGGTTGAATAAGAGCTAATTTTTAACTTGATGGGCATTTAGAGCCATTTACATTCCTTAACCCGCTCAATTCAAGTTTTTCTAGACTTTTATATAGGGAGCTTTAAAACGTGAAAGTCTTAGCTCATTCGGGTTAAGAACAAGAACTTTTCGCAAGTTCCTATAATTGATCCTAGAAAGTCACTTATCAAGGGAACTATAAAACGCATTCTCTAAACTTGAAAAAGTCCAAGAAAGTGCAAGATCCTATAGGTGGCTTGAAAACCCAAAGCTTTGATTTGATATAGTCTTAATGAAAGATAATCCAAATTTGGCTTAATTTTGACTTGCATGGCTAAGTATTCACGAGTCTCTTTAATTAGAGGTCTTTATATAGTGAAGAACGAGAGATGATAGAGTTAGACAAGTGATCATGCTAAACGTAGAACATGAAAATGTTCTTTAAAAAACTCATATGTTTTTAATTGTGGCTTTTTCTTCCCATAAGATCGATGCATTAGGAATAAAAATAATTGCAATAAGTAAGGTCGTACGATTTGAAAGGTTACTTAGCCTCTAGCGCAAGATTGTTTAAAAGTTGCTCGGGGTTGAATAGAGTTCATAGCCAAGGCATAACTTATTGAAGCGGGACGCGAAGATTGGCGATCATTCAAAAAGGCCCTAACAAGGCATGAGGAGCTCTATTTTTTGCTAAAGATCCAAGATGATGTGAAGTATCATTATTCCAAAATCAATATGAAGGATCGAGACACACGACGAAAAGCAATTACTCCCCTAAAGATCATGGAGAAAGTCTATCCAAAAAGACCCTTACAAGGTATGAGGATAAATATATCCAAGTCCGAAAAGGAGGCGGATCGTTGTATATCAAAATCCAAAGTATAGATTGAAGAGAAATGATGAAGTCGTGGTCCAAATATGAAGAATCTCTCAAAAACGTCAAGTGAAGAAATTCCAAATATATGAAGAGAAGACCATAAGTTCAAGAACGTCTTCCCAAGATTTGAAGTATGAAGTACATGCCAAATATCGGTCCGAGAAAGGTCTCAAATCATGAAACGAGTTATGCCAAGATATGAACTTAAGGAGATACACGAGAAGCCGTTTTAAAAGATTTTGTCCTTCGGCTAACTATCAATCAAATCGTGCTACTTTGCTTTCGGACTAATAACTACTCAAATAAGTCAATATGAATCACTTGTGATCCATGACAAATAGTTAAAAAATGCTAGTAACCCATTTCCTTTTATAATAACTAGGATTGCGAGGAGAAAAAGTATTACACAATTTGGACGTATGAGTAGTGTTAGCATTGTGACTTGTACCAACAATGATCTCGTTTTTGCACTTAGCATGGAATGTATGACAATCAAGGATGACGAAGTTTACTCTAAGGTACATTTACTTGTTTCTATTCTTTGACCCTAAAAGTCACATTCGTGATGAAAATCATACATTATGTCTTTTCACATCCTCACAATATGTTGCAAGTCTTTTACTCTTCAATAAAGGTTAATAAAATTGAACTTTGGTGATGCTTAGATACTTTACTCTAGCATTGCGTGAGGGCACGGCAATGGCTTAGCATGGGGGAGTGATGAGATGGCAATTATACATGATCTCATCGTTCTTTTTGGGCTTTAAATGCATAAAAATGTCATAAAATACCATATATATGCTTGTGTTTGTTTACTTGTATATTTTAGGTATGGATATCGTGAAAAAGACAAAAGATCACAAGAAACAAGGAAAAACGGACACGAGAAACGAAGCCGTACAAAGAACCGGGCCCTAGATCATGATTTATCCAACAAATACCCTTGAAGAATTGAAGACATGCAAGATTGATCCTCAATGAATGAAGAATGACACTTAAAACCCTTGTATAATCATAATTACAAGTTTGGTCCCTTAAGTTTGTCAAAATTACACAAATGGTCCTTCAACTTTGAAGAAATGGCAAGTTTAGTCCCTCAACAATTCTAAATTTCCAATTACGGTCCCTCATGAAGTCAAAGTTATATTGAAGACCTTTGAAGATCAACAATGTCCAAGATCAGCCCTTAAATTATCCAAAAATGGCAAAAACTACCCTTATAACCCTTTTGGAAAAGTCTTGTGCCAAAATTGTCAAAGTCTGAAAGTTATTAACAAAGGAAATGAAGTTTCATGGCTGAAAAACGTGTTTTACCTATTTCACCAAAGAACAAGGGTTTAAGTTGCCACATTTGAAACATTCAAATGAAAATGCGCCAAACACACAACTTTCCCCTAATTTCTGATCAAATGCACTACTGTTTACCTTTTTCACCACCCAGAATTTACTCCACTTAAACATGGGGTAATTTTCAATTACCTTTGCACACACTTGATTCACATGTGCAGAAACACATCCCAACTTTAAAACCCTTAATCCCACTCACTATGGACCCCACCCCCAATTCCCGTTTAACCAATCACATGACAACTTATTCTCCAAGTCATCCAACGTGGCCAAATCAACAGCTGAGAGTCCTTGCTTCATTCCAAAGCTAAAATGAACATCCAAGACCACTTTGGACAGCTCACACCAAGAAAACGTCTAGAAGGCTCAAGGATAGAATAGGAATTTCACTTCTAGGGTTTGTGAATAGTGCTAGCCTTGGCATTTGCCTATAAATAGACTCCTCAACCTGTGAGAGAGCTTTTGTTCTAGTTTTAGGCTATTAATCTTTGTAATTCCTTTTTAAATTAATAAAAGTTGATTTTCTGAATTTTGAAATCTCTTTGATATTTGTTAAAATTTGGTGTTGGAATAGCCTGATTCTGAGTTCCATAATCTTGTTTGAAGGTTTTTGAGGCAAGGTTTTAAGTGATAAAGCTTGTGCTTCAAAAATCAGAAAGTCTTGTTTATTTTGATCTCACTTGTTGGTTTGTTCTTCTTAGCAGCATTGGAAGCTGGTACTTGTTCTGCTAGTACCTAAGCTCAAACAATCCAGGGCCTGGATGTAGGTCTTGGAGGTTTGCACCTTCTTCCCTTTTCATTTTCTCTCTTATTTTTCTGATTTTGGTGATTATTGCATGATAGTTGGTGAATCTGTGATTTGATGGTTGATTATTGTTCATTTGGAGTTGTTTGATGTTTATGAGGTGTTGTTAGTTTGATTTGTGGTTTGAAACTGGATAATCCTTTGAAAAATTGTGAAAACAGGTTTTTAAGGGGTGTTTGGGTCAAGTGCATGATTTGGATTTGTGGTGTTTTGAGTGTTATTTTTGTGTTGCTATCTGTTGGTACATGCTTATCTAATATACTTGGTCATATTGCTGCAATATTTGTGGTTTGAAACACCTTGATTCATAAAAAGGGTCTAAAATCTTGTTTACTTGGTAAAATTGGCTAGGATTTTGAGGACACCTAGATCTAATCATAGATTAGGGCTAACAAGTGTTAAATCTAGGTTAACTACACCAGGGAAAGAGATTTGAGTGCTTGAATTTGGATTTGTGGTCAAATAGATCAGCAAAAGGTTTCTGCATATACACCTTGTTCATTAGTAACATTCATTTGCTTTGATCTTGTTATTTACTTTGATTCAGTGTTTGATATAAGTTTATTTGTGCTTATTCATAGTTTATATAGCTTGTGTATGCATCCTGTTGAGTTTGGTTGGCTTATTCAGGCTTAATCTGCTTATTTGTGCAAAACTGCTTATTTTCCATGTATGTGCATGATCTGGTGACTGTTTGATTGATTCTGGCTTATTGTGTGAACCAAATTTGGATTTTCTTGTTGCTATTGACTCCTTGTGATTCAATGATCACAAGGGTGCCCTTGTTTCCAATTGAATCCAACTAAATCTCTCTAAAAAGCTTGGTCAAATAGTCAAAGTAGGGGGAACTAGTTCCTACTGAAAGTTGCCACTGCTAGTGTTAATTGGGTTTCAGCATATCAATAAGCTATAATAGCTTATTTTAACCAGCAACAACTTGGATTTTGTAATAGGTGCTCATTATTTGACCCATTTGTTCATACTGGAGCATTTGGTGGGTTGACTTTAGGGTTTGACTAGAAAACCAACTTAATTGACTTTTTCATAAGTGCTTATTGGCTTATTCTGGCTTATTGGTTTTGTTTATTGGAATTTTGTTGATTGATTTGGCTTATTGAGTTCATTTGTGACATTTTGCAAGTTGAATCAAGTCCTGAGGTGCCTTATTTCTCAAAAACGACTATTTTGTCTTTTAGTGAAATATTACTTTGCTTATTTTTGGCTTATTGAGTGTGCTTTTTCAAAATTTCTTTTTATAGATCTCTTAAGCATCCCAAAAGAAGGTTGTGTGTCAAATTAGAGCTTATAGCATTAGCTTATTGCTTAATGGGATAAAAAGCCCAATAAGGATAAGCTGTTTGCATAATAAGCTATGATAAGCTCACTTTCAGCTTTTGGGCCTTTAAAGTTTTGTGTTTAGAATCAAATTTTGAGTCAGATAGGGCTTTTCCAAATCAATTGGGCTAAGTTTGACTTTTTGGGCTAAAAAGCCCATTTTTATTGACTGAATTTGGTTTTGGCCCATTTGAGGGCCCAATAGGGGTATTCTGGTCATTTCATTTTGATTTTCTATTTACTTAGGTTAAAATAAACTAGTTTGCAAGTTTTTAGAATTTTTTACAATTTTTGGATTTTTAATATTATTTTATTATTATTTTTCAAATTTCACATTTTTCAACTTTTTACATTTTTCTTAGCTTGAATACATTAAAATAGGAATTTTGCAACTTTTAAAATAATTTTATCACTTTTAGATTAATTTTTATAATTATTTTAAGTTTAAATAGTTTTTAAATCATTTTAAATAGTTTTTCTTAGTTTAAAAATCATTAAAAATAGTTTTTTATCTTTTTAAGTCATTTTAGAGGTTTACCAATTGAAAAATCTTTATTTGGGCTTTTTGATAATTTATTTGATTTTTAGGGCTTTAATTAGCATTTAAAAATTGAATATTTAATTATTTAAAAGGTTTGAAAAAGTTTTGATCATTGGTAAACTCTTAGTTTATTAATTTTGATTTTTGGTGAATTTTTGGTAATTTTTAGAATTAATTTTTATTATTGTAGTTTTTACGGTTTTACGTTTTGTCGTCGTAATATTAATTTCACGTCTTCGTCATCTTCTTTTCTCATCCCCTTCTAAACCAATTTTTAATCTCAAACATTTAACAAGTTTTTCACACACATATACCTCCTTGGGAAACGAATTTTCACACCACAAGGGTCATTAACATTTTGTTTTTCCTAAAATCATTTGTTTAATACTTACCGCTTTTACGCACCTTTTCCTAAAGGTCGTATTTTACCACAATCAAGCATATTTTGGGGTATTTTAATGATATTTTAAGCGTTTTAAGCCTGATTTGGATGATGAGACTACGTATAATTGCAGTCTCAACAGGCTTACATGTAATCAAGGCCTAAAAGCAACCAATAATAAAGGCAAAGCCTTTATACCGGGATCAAATATCGTGTCTTTGTTTTCGGATGATAAACGAAACAACACGACTTTAAGCATCATCGTCCCAAAGGGACACAAGAAAATAGAATGAGAAGAGAAGGGTGGGACATTGGGTGGGCAAAACAATTAAGTTACTCGAGGTAAACTCGTACCGTAAGTGTAGAAGGATCTTCTAGTGACTACTTCCGTAGAAGACCGAGATTTTATCTTAAACGTATTACCGGGGTCAAAAATATTGTCCTCGGTGGAGAAGTGTGAGGAAACAAATGGGGCTTCCCCCACAGTAGATCCACACAAAACGTCGTCATAAGAAATAGACGCGTTTGTAGCAAGTTCAATTAAACGAGGTGATGACGAAGTTAACTTTGGAAAATCTTTAAAATTATTTTTAAAATCATTCCCTTTTTCATTTTTTAACTCTTTGTTACGAAAACCCAAGTTGATTAAATTGAAAATATTTGGCGTTTCTAAAACAGATTAACAAAACATCCCCTCCGGGCTAACGCAATGGTCCTCATCAAACTCGAAAATTGAAGGCGGGTCATCAAGTATACGTTTGATCTCGGAAAAATCACTCTAGGGATCAAAAACGTCTTCTCTTCCTCATGGAAGAGGTTGGGAAATCAAGTCGTCGATAGTCGAGTCGCTAGCTTCAACCGTCGTGAAACTAGAATGGAAGGCTCTTCGATTGAAGATTTTGCCTTTATCGTTTCGACCTCGACATCGAAAAACGTATCGATGTGAGCAAGGCCACCGGCGGACTTCTCACACGATAAATCCATAATCTCACTCGGTGTGGGATTAGGAGTAAAAGGCTCGTCTCGTGACGATTTTTCCTTGACGGTTTCAACTTTGTCCTTCGAAGGGATCGAACGTGGGTTCTCGAACATTTTAGCAAAATTACTAACACGTCCCTTCGGAATTAATTTTTGTTCATCTTGTAAAAACGAGGGTTCAACGATTTCCTTTAAAACCTTTTCACATTTTTCTTTTTCAAATCATTAAATGGAATTTCTTCGTCAAAATTAAGTGTATATTGATTTAGAAAATCCTCAATAATTTCATCTTCATTAGAAAAATTAGGTTCAAAAGGTATAACATTCAACGTTCCTAGGTATCCTACAAGTTTTTCCTGTGGTTTATTTTTACCAACATTTGTAAAAACTTTGTTAGATGACGTTTTCGTTTCCTCTACGTTCTTATTAGAAGACGACGATTGCACGAATTCAACATTTGAAAGAGCGGGGTCAATACAAGATGTACGAGTCTTAGGAGTCGATATGGCTTGAACATCTCCTTCGGGATTAGGATTGGCGACATTCGATGAAGAACTCGACTCGTATGACGCTAATCTTTCCACTAAGGTCTCAATCACTAAAAGATGTTTATCTCGTTCATTAGCGTAATCTTTCTTAATATCATCTATGTAATTTATTCACATCTCTTGACTTTTGTCGTACAAACGTTGTTGCTCTTCAAAAAGGGTGTTATAATCATTTTCTATTTTTATGAACGATTCCATTTCGGTTGCCATTTGATCCTTACAAGTTTCCTTAATGCTTGTCATTAGTTCTTCCATCATCGTTAATTTCTCATTATTACGTCTCACATAGTCATTAAAAGCATTATGACTCGTCTCATCATTTTGATTTTCATCGCAATTAAAAGACGAATCATACAATGAAAAAAACGAAGACGATGGGTAACCTTGGTCGTAAGATTGAAAATCGTCACCATGATCACGTGGAGCGTAGTTATAGATATAACCTTCTCGACTTCCAATAACCTCACAATTAAAACAATTGGCACCATCGGGCGGGCCTCCACCATATGGACATGAATAATATCCACCATCATTCGACATGATGCAACGAGAAAGTCGTTTCGAGAATTAAACGTTTTAGAGGGTGAAAGAAGAGAATTATGAAAATAGAGGAAAAATCAAAGATTATTTTTGGATTTTTGGTTTTTAAGTTTTTTTTGGGATTTTGGTGTATTACGTAGAAATTAATCTACAAAAATTATCCACTAATCAAAGGTCTCAATTAATGAATCCAAGAAGAATGAAGGTAATTACGTGAAGTAAAAACCCTCGTCGACTTTGAAACGTTGGCGGAACGCCAAAACGTTTCGAGGTTCAATAATTAAAACTCACAAAATAGATTAATAATACTTGCGTTGGCAAACCTCTAATTAATCGTCACTTTCAAAATACGTACAAGCGAGCGGAGAAAACGAGGTGACACGAAGCACTTAAGAGCCTTTTTTCCTTAGGTCGTGAAATACAACCGCCTTATACCCACCTTATAGTTTGTATTTATCGAGATTAAACCAATTAGGAGTATTTATCTATTTTGCCTTTGATTTCGTTTGAATTTGATACACTCGATAATGACCGGAACGCCCACTATCGAGGTACGATTTCTCGCGTATTTGGATAATTATTGTGTATTAGTTGTTCTACGTAAATACAATATATTATGCGCAATAAAAAACGAGAAAACAATTTTGTGTTAATAGAGTTCTATTTAACATGATTATTTGTATGGCTAATAGTATAGAAAAATAAAAAGAAGTATTTACGATAAAAACGTAAACACTCAAACAAACACGATAAAGAAATATGGCTAAACACACCTCCCCGGCAGCGGCGCCATTTTGATGTAGTAAAATTAGTCGTTTACTATCATTTAGGAAAAATAAAGCAAAAACCAAAGTCGTAGTAAGTATTAGTAATTACGTTTTAGAAAAAACGCAAATATCGACTGTCGAGTTCATTCTCGGTGGAAGTATGGTGTTTGAAAATTGACACACATCCTTCTCTTGTGCTTATAAAGCTGTTTGTAAAAAGAAATTTTGAAAAAACTCAAGAAATAAGCCTGAAATAAGCAAAAGCTCTCTACACAAACGACAAAATAGTCGTTTTCGACTTCTAGACTACTTCAAGAGCTGATTCAAGTTGCAAAAGGTTTGTAATCACTTAATTAAGCCAAATAATCAAAAGGATTTCCAATAAGCACACTCAATAAGCTGGAAAAAGTCAATAAGCACTTGATAAAAAAAGTCAACTAGTTCGTTTTCGAGTCAAACCCTAAAGTCAAAGGCCCAAAAGCTCCAGGTCAAGTAAATGGGTCAAATAAGGAAGACTGATTACAAAATAAAAGTTGTTGCAAGTATGGCTAATAGACTCATTTATTCATAGTCTCATCGTCAAAATTGGGCTTAAAACAAACTTAACCTACCCTTAAACATACATAATCGTTTGTAGTATTTGTGTGTCTCTTTTTGTTATAATAAATTATACTATTTTCCTAAATCGTCATACATAATTGTGTTAAATGGGTCTCTAGTATGGGGGTATCCTACCCTTAGACTCGAAAGAGGACAATGTTTAACTTTAGTATGAGGGTGAATAGATACTTGCCTTGCTAAACCTTCACGCTTTCTAAAGTTTATCTTTTTGTTTATCGTTTTGTTGAAAAATAAGGCTAAAAATGGCCAAATTTTTAAAAAAATTTCTCATGTTTTCATAAGTGTTTTTAAGACATGAATGTAAATTTTCCGATGGCGGGAATAAGAGTAATTTTTTACTCGACCGTGCGTGTTGAGCACTTAGCTTCGATTCCTTAACTTTTATTAGACTAAGTCTCTTAAATGAGGACGAGAAACGACAGAGTTAATTATAAGTTACTATGCTAAACGTAAAGTACTCGTATTCTTTCAAAAACTCATGTGTTCTAATTGTTTGCTTATTCTCCCTTCACTTGTATATATATTTTGCTAATAAATATTGACTTAGCGGTTTAGTCTTGATTGTTGGTTTCTAGCTTTTTCCAGTAGCTTCCATGTAATTAAATTGGGAAAACATTAAGGTATCGCCAGCGTCACGGTTTTGAAGTATTGGCAACCCGAATAATTAAAGGCTTCCCCAATAATAATTTTTAAGTGCCTCTTCACCTAAATCAAGTAAAAATTTGAAGCTCACAAGGCCAAAAAATCAATGCAAAATTGAAGTGAATTTCTTAAAACTCGAAGCCTTAAATATCCAAAATTCGCCTTAGCGTGAGGATATACGTCAAGTCATAATAAACACCTCATGGCGAGGTTAAATAAAAGACAAGGGCAAGACCGAAGTCATAATAAAAGCTCCATGGCGGAGTTGAATAAAAGATGGAGGTAAACCATGATAATCAAAGCCACCGATGATGAGGTGGGTCATAAAATTCATGGTAATAAGTCTCATGTTCAAAACCGTTATAAAACCGTGTTTATTGATCCTTTTTGTTGACTTAAATTTTTGACATCGTTGTCTATTAGGGGAAGTTATTAATTCGATGGTTTTGGTTACACCGTTATGACTCTATTTTTGGACCTTAATCTCTATTATCGCATACGTCAATGATGTATCCTCGTGATCATTAAGACAAGAATAAAATATAAGAGATACCACTTAGGATTAAGGGAGTCTAAGTACGTGATTAGGGCTTATGAGTAGTGTTAGCATTACTAACTTATAATGACAATGATCTCGTTACACGCTTGGCATGGAATTGAGTGAAAATCAAGGACGACGAATTTATCTCTATGAGGCACTCAAATGTTCTTATTCTATGAACCTAAACGTCCCATTTTGCGATGAAAATCATACATTATGTCTAAAACACAAGTAGTAGTAGTTTAGTAAGTTTTATGTTCCAATAAAAGTGTATAAAATTGAATTTTGGAGATGCTTAGATACTTTATTCTAGCATTGCGTTAGGGCACGACAATGGTTTAGTATGGGCGAGTGATGAGACTGCATTTATACATAGTCTCATCGTCAAAATCGGGCTTAAAATGGTTAAAATATCATAAAAAGTGCCATATATATGCTTGTGTTTGTTCAATGTGTATTTTAGGTACGGATATCGAGAAAAAGACAAAAGATCACAAGAAACAAAGAAAAAAGAACACGGGAAACGAAGTCGCACAATGAACCGGACCCAAGTGATGAATTTCCAAAAATACCCTTGAAGAATTGAAGATTGTCAAGTTTGGTCCTCCAAGTTTGAAGACTTATCTTTTTACACCCTTGTAAAACTCTAAAATTACATTATGGTCCCTAAAATGTCAAGAGTTTACATATTTGGTCAATGAAGAATTGCACAAGATCAAAGTCGGGATCGCACTTAATGGAGCAAAAATGAGTATTTTCGGATCAACTCGATGACATTTGAAGATTTTACAAGTTAAAAGTCAAACCCGAACATGAAAATGAAGTGGGCATGGAAAACCGATCTCGGAACCTTTAAATTTATTCTACGGGCCAACCCGCACTCGTTTAACGGGCCGAGTCGGCCCGTATTAGAATTACTCACAAAATGAATACAAGATTCATAATAACTGTTTTTTTAGTATATTAAACATTATATCTTTGTTCGTTCTCGGTATCTTAACGAATTTATTAAGGTTCAAAGTGGAGCTCAATTCGTTTTGGTTAAGAAAAAGGGAAGTTTGGTTATCTATTTCTACTTGAAGATAAATGCGAAAAGTAATAAAAATAATATAAAAACAATTAACTAATGATAACGAAACAATATAAATAATAAAACATAAATTAAAGCAAAACAATTAATAAAAATAAAACTACAAGAAGAAATTAACTTTCGACTTGAAAATAAAGTTTACCTAATGAAAAAGGAGGAAATAAAACTAAGTGGCTACTTTAAAACTAAACGAGGTAAAAGCTAAAGCGGGCACTAAATAAAAGATAAAACTTAAACTTTTCGAAAAAATACTAATACTAAAAATTGATGAAAAATTGAACTAAAAATACGTGACTTTCAAAATTAAAATCGGAACAACTTTCAAATTAAACTAAACGATTACGGAACAATATTAATTAATAAACAAGCAGACAAGCACACACCTCAAGCAGGCAACCTAGCACCTCAAAATTGGCGGGAAAATATGCAAGCTAGTTAGCTAGCATGCATGTCAATCTATATACTGTTATCCGGGTTATGGGTTATGTTTAGTATTCCTTATCAGGGAAATGGATTTGCATTTCTTATCCGGGTTACTTGTTTAGTGTACTATCCGGGTTTTGGATTTAAGGAGTTATACGGGATTTTTGTTTGATTAGTTATCCGGGATTCACACTTTCTTTGACTATCCGGGAAACCTAAAATGAGGTTAATCCGGGATATGAAATATGAACTATATCCGGAATATGAAATGCTAGGACTATCCGGGATATATATAAATGGCTATTCGGAATACTGAAAAAGGCTACTATTCGGGAAAAGAGGGTTTGGAATAACCCGGATAACATCTAAAATGCAAATAAGCAAAAACCAAAAATAAGCTAAAAACCAAAAAGCACTGAACCAAAAACTTAATCAAAATAATTTTAGGAAAAAACTAATAAGCCAAAATTCAAATACTTTAAAAACACCAAATAATCTAAATAATAAAAATCAACTTTTTATAAAAATAACTATTAAGAACACTTGATTAAAAATAAGAAAATAACACAAAAAGCTATAAAATCAATAAGCTAAACAATCAAACACATAAAAACATAAAGAACAATCAAATAAGCATGACAATAAGCAAATAAGCATTAAGATTAAATCACCAAGAAAGGTAGAATGAGAGATTAATTAAAAACTTGATTAAAGATAATGATCCAACAACAAAATTAAAACTTACTTGAAATTAAAGACAAGAATTTAAAGACAATAATGTAAATTGACAATATGAAAGTGCATGAAATTAAGTGGAGAGCTAAGTTGTCAATTTAGCTAACACCTCACAAATGAGGTTAAGGATTCTATTTATAGGGAGACTAGCATGTGTTGTTCCTTTCTTCTTCTTCACGTCTTTTCGTCTTCTAAATTCTTCGACTTTTTCGAATTTGTTTCGGGATTTGTCGATGGGTAGATTGAACTTGTCTTATAATTTCTTCATTAATTAGACTTGAGTTCTTCGACTTCATTAAACATCCGTCTTTAGAATTTTTCTTCGATAAATCTTCAGAATAGGCCTTGGACTTCCGTTCTTTTTGCACTCTTGATCTTTTGACTTCGTCTTTTGTCTTTTTCTTCGATAAAAGCCCGTGAAAGACCGTGTTTTCTTCCCTTTTCACATTTTGATCCTAAATCACAACAAAACACAAACAACGCATAATTCCGATATTTACGACATAAAATACACGTTTTGGCTTAGTTATTATTATAATTAAGTGGTAAAAGGATAAGTGTTTCCACACTTATTAAATCTCCTACACTTGACCATTGCAATGTCCTCATGCAATGCATTAATTACAAAGCAAGTTTTACATTTTTCATCATAATCAATCCACCTTGGCCTTTATTAAACACAAGACATTAAAGAGATAGAAAATTATAAAATATTCAAAGGAAGAAAACAAGTAAAGAGATAAAAGACTTACATTAGGGTTTTGGAATGTCATGAATGTTTATCACCCTCAAGTTTCACGTTTCCCATACCAAGCTTAAAAATGAGATCATTGTTATTATAAGTTAGCAAACTAACACAAACTTATGTGGCCCAATTATTCACTTAGACTCCCTTATTCCTAGGTGTATCTCTTATATTTTATTGTTGTCTTGAATGATCACGAGGATGCATTGTTGACTTATTTCGATAGTTATTTAGGCTAAAAATAAAGTAGGACGGTTTAATCAATAGTTAGCTAAAGGACAAAATCTTTTAAAACTGCTTCTTGGGACCTCATAAAGTTCATATCTTGGCATAACTCGCTTCACGATTTGAGACCTTTCTTGGATCGATATTTGGAAGTGAGTTCATACTTCGAATTTTGAGAGACGTTCATGAAAGAAGGGTCTTCTCTTCATAATAGGAATTTCTTCACTTGAAATTTTTGAGAGATTCTTCATACTTGGACCACGACTTCTTCATTTTTCTCCAATTTTTATTTGGGATTTTGATATACAACGATCTGCCTCCTTTTAGGACTTGGATCTATTTATCCTCATACCTTGTTAGGGCCTTTTTGGATAGACTTCTCCATGATCTTTAGGGGAGTATTTGCTTTTCGTCGTGTGTCTCGATCCTTCATATTGATTTTTGATAAATGATTCTTCACATCACTTTGGATCTTTAGCAACAAAATTTAGCCCTCATGTCTTGTTTGGACCTTTTTGGACTCGCCAATCTTCGCATCCCGCTTAATTAAGTTATGCCTTGGCTATGAACTCTAATTAATACCGAGCAACTTTTAAACGATCTTGGGCTAGAAGCTAAGTAACTTTTCAAATCGTACAACCTTACTTATTGCAATTAAATTTATTAACAAGCGATGGGAGAAAAAGCTCATAATCAACTCACATAAACTCATGAAAGAATACCAAACTTATAATTGACTCTATTATCTCTCGTTCTCCACAATTTAAAATCTCAAGGAATGAGACTCGTGGATGCTTAGCCTATTAAATCAAAGTTTTGGGTTTTCAAGTCATATATAGGATCTTGCAACTTCTTAGACTCTTTCAAGTTTAGAATTTGCAATTTAAAGTTCCCTTGATAAACGAAGGATCAATTATAGGAACTTGCGAAAAGTTCTTGTTCTTAACCCGTAAGAGTTAAGACTTTCGCGTTTTAAAGTTCCCTATATAAAAGCCTAGCAAAACTTGACTTAAACACGTTAAGGATACTAGCTAGAGTAAACTTGGATAAGTAAACTCGGGTTGAGTCAAAGATTCATGACGGGCCTAATATATCAAAGATATCTAAACTCATTAAAACCATTTTATATAAAATTTATTCTAGCAATGAAATAAAATAACGATAACTAAGGAAAAACTACTAGGCCAAAATAGATTAAAAATTTTGAAAAATGTCGAAAAATCAATTTTCCGGTTAAAATAAGGACAAATACATGGAAAAGGCCACTTAACTTCGATAGAAGTCCCCCTACACTTGATATAAACATTGTCCTCGATGTTTAAGCATGTGGGAGTAAACTCCCCTACACTTAGGAAATTGTGCACGTTGTTTAAATCTTGCTAAGGAAAAGACAACTAAAGTGATTCCTATTTGAATATTGAAAAATATAAAATAGTGAATCAAAAGAGTTTAGGATAAAACCGGGAAGACGGGAACACGGAATCACGGGTCGTCAAAAGTCATCAAGAATGGATCTTTGATAGCTCGAATCCCTGCACATGATAAGAAAGAAAACAAGAAACACATACGAGGGTCTCCCCCTACACTTATTATAAAAACAGATAAAGATAGATTGATAATCGGGTTGCCTCCCGAAAAGCGCTTGTTTTTGTTCACAGAGTCGTGAGCCTGACTCGACTTTGATTAGCATGGTAAGAACCTTGAAGAACATCCACCAGGGTGAAATACATGGTTCTCGTCCATCAAATAGCACAAGCTTAAGATGAACGAGGCAAGCCAAAGAAGAGTAGGCAAGGTTCCCTTAAGCATTTGTTGAGCACGGTGGTAGAAAGTATGATGAAGTGCAAGCATATCTCCATTGTTTCCAAAAATCTTTCCTTTTATTTCATCAGATGGATACTGAGATGGCTTAAAAAGTGTGATACCCGGATCGAACACCTTTTCCTTTAGGGGAAAATAACACTCAGGCTCAGTAGACCTTGAAGAAGATCCGCTCATAAATCTCACAATCTCATCCTCAGAAGGTGGATAAAGAGGTGTCAAAACATAGGTACTACGGATATCAGTGTCGTCCGGCTTCTTCTCCTTTGAAACGGGTTTCTTCATATCCGAAGGAGGATAAAGAGCATCATCAAAGTCTAAAGGAGGAGAATCATTCTCATTGGGGAAGTAAGTATTGAGAAAAGTAGTAAAATATTCCTCAAATGAGTAGTCATCCAAAGTAGGATCAAGCATTGTTGGTGGAGGATCTTCATCAAAAGTAGGAGTAAGGTCATCATGTGAAGAATCACTCGAGAGAGTATCAACATCATCAAAATCATCATATGTTGGCATGTCTTTATACTCTGAAGAAAAATCATCATAATCATCCACATCTGAACTTGAATCGTCATCATAGATTGGTGGAGCATCATATATTGGTGGGGTATCCAAATTGGAGAGAGGATCTTCAGAATCATCCACATTTTCTTGAAAAAGTGGATTATCATAGATAGGATCGAAAAGAGGGTTGTTGTAGATGACAAAATCATCAAGCTTTGTACTTTCTAAAGGAGTTGTATCAAGCTCGTCTTGAAGCACATCAATCATATTCGCCGATTCTCTTCCATTGAATTTGTTTGTAATCTTTCCCATTTTAAACACTTGTGCATCATTCCCGACTCTTAGAATGAGTTCACCTTCGGCGACATCGACTAAAACTTTTCCGGTTCTCAACAATGGTTGTCCAAGTATTAACGGAATACGAGGGTCCATTTCATAATCAACAACAACAAAGTCGACCGGAAAAGTGAAGGTACCAACTTTAACAAACACATCTTCGGCAATACCAACAGGGTAAGCGAGAGTTCGATTTGCTAGCTCAAGAGTCATCTTTGTTGGTGTAAGATCGGGTAATGATAACTTTTTCCAAACACTTAATGGCATCAAATTTATACTTGCCCCGAGATCGGCTAAGGAAGTAAAATTCTTCGGTTTGGTTAAAAGTACATGGTAGCACAAAACGACCGGGATCTCCAAGTTTCTCCAGAAGTTCTTTAAGAAGGACTGCAGAACAATTCTCATGTAATCGAGTATTAACAAACTCGGCCATCTTCTCCTTCTTACTAAGCAATTCCTTGAATGATTTCACAAATTTTGGCATTTGGACAAGTGCTTCAATGAGGCTAATGTTGAAGTTCATTTGTGTAATCATCTTCAAAAAGGAAGTAACTTGAGCATCCTCTTTAGTGAGCACTTTGCACTTGTCTAAGCGAGAAGGATAAGGGATATTGGGTTTAGGTGGTGTAGGTGTAGAAGGTGAAGGTTGAGATATTGAAGGTTTAGAGGTGGAAGGTGGGGTTGGTGAAGGGTTTTTCTTTGATACTTCTTTTGTAAGAGGTGGAGACGGTAATGTAGAACTAGTACTAGGCGTGGAAGTAGGAGGAATAAATGGGGGTGGAGGGGGTGCAGATGGAGTAACTGGGGGAGGGGTAGATGGTCCTACTAGAGTTGCTCCACTGCGTGTAGTAATAGCACTCACATTTGCTCTTGGGTTGGTGATGGTATTCGAAAGAAGAGAGCCCGAAGTAGAGGATTGATTACCTTGAAAGAAACTAGCCATCATATTCTTCAAATCATTTGTTTGATTGCTTAAAGAAGTTTGCATATCATGTCGAATCTCGGTTCAAATATCATTCCCTTGCTTAGTGATATCTCCTTTCAAGTTGATGATTTGGCTTTGAAGATTTTTAACTACCTCTCCTTGGGTTCTTATGAAAGCTTCAACATCATGGTTATATGAAGTGGGTTGAGTGATGGGTGGTGCTTGTTGAGCGGGTGGGTGATAAGGATTAGAAGCTCGAGGTGGGTTTGGATTGCTTCTATTGTAGTTTTTGGGGTTGTGGTTTTGAGGAGAAAACCCGAGTGAAAGAAAGTTGTTAAAACGGTAACTTAGCAAGTTACGATCACCTTGAGGTCGGGCTTGATAGCTTTCCGTTGAATAGTTACCATGAGCCGCATACACGTTTTCCGGATTGTCATGAGTAGAAGGACAATCAGTGTATGAATGAGGACCGCCACAAATCTCACAAGAAAGTGCTACAGCTTTAACTTGTTGTTGTTGATTCGTAGCTATGAGTAGGATATTTTTGTTCATTTCCGCCATCATGCGGGTGAATTTGGTCATCTCGGTGTGTGATAAAGTATAAGAAATATTGACTCTCAGGTTATTCCTTGAAGATGCGGATGAATCCCAATTTTTGTGATGAGTAGTCATGTTCTCTATAAGCTCTCTACACTCCTCCGGTCTTCTTTTCATAAATGTGCCACCGGCGACTGCATTAATCGTATCACGATCACGAAAAGTTAAACCGTTGTAGAAAGTATCAATTAAGGTGACGGGGAGCATATTGTGATTAGGACATCGATCGATCAAAACATTATAACGTTCCCAAGCATCAAAAAGTGATTCATCAGGTTCTTGCGTAAATCCACTGATTTGATTCCGAAGGCTTGTTACCATGGATGGTGGAAAGTAGCGCGACAAAAATTGTTCAGTCATTTTGTCCCATGTATGAACTGAATTCTTCGGGAGACGATCAAACCACTTTTCGGCATGGTGGGATAAGGTGTGTGGAAATAGGTGAAGGCGAAGAAAATCTATAGTAACACCTGGCAATTTCATGCTTTGAGTGACGGTAATGAATTTGTCGAGGTGTTTGTTGGCATCATCATCCGGTAATCCGCGAAATGAACAAGTGTTTTGAACTTGTTGGATCATGTGATGCTTCAACGAAAACTCTGGAGCCATGATTTGCATCGGCGCAATCGGTCCTCCACGTCCATTCATTGTTGGTTGACAAAGCTCCTCCATCGTACGAAGGTCTGGTTGAGGGCCATTGTTGTTATTATTCATGTTGAGGTGAGGTGGATTATTATTGTTTTGTACACCGGCCATATCTAAGTCTTCAAGAGTCTCGGGCTCAGAATAAGACGAAGATCTAGTACGCATACAACCTGCAAAAGAAAAAGATAGCAAAGAAATAGAGGAAATATATTTACTGTAAAAATAAAATCTTTTTGGTGTAAAACTTTTGAAAAAGAATTACTTTTTATGAGTTTTTTTTAATGTTTTTGGATTTTTTATTTTTTTTGAAAAATTTTAATTTTTATGGATTTTAAAAAAATTTTAAGCAAGAAAAATAACGTTCACGAGTGAACGGATCCCAAAAATCTAACGCGTCTCTCACAGAAAACCGTTAATCTTCACGAAAAGAGCCGGCAGCGGCGCCATTTTAATAACTGTTTTTTTAGTATATTAAAAATTATATCTTTGTTCGTTCTCGGTATCTTAACGAATTGATTAAGGTTCAAAGTGGAGCTCAATTGGTTTTGGCTAAGAAAAAGGGGAGTTTGGTTATCTATTTCTACTTGAAAGGTAAATGCGAAAAGTAATAAAAATAAGCTAAAAATAATTAACTAATAATAATGAAACAATATAAATAATAAAACGTAAATTAAAGCAAAACAATTAATAAAAATAGAACTACAAGAAGAAATTAACTTTCGACTTGAAAATAAAGTTTACCTAATGAAAAAGGAGGAAATAAAACTAAGTGGCTACTTTAAAATTAAACGAGGTAAAAGCTAAAGCGGACACTAAATAAAAGATAAAACTTAAACTTTTCGAAAAAATACTAATGCTAAAAATTGACAAAAAATTCAACTAAAAATACGTGACTTTCAGAATTAAAATCGGAACAACTTTCAGATTAAACTAAACGATTACGGAACAATATTAATTAATAAACAAGCAGGCAAGCACACACCTCAAGCAGGTAACCTAACACCTAAAAAATGACAGGAAAATATGCAAGCTAGTTAGCTAGCATGCATGTCAATCTATATACTGTTATCCGGGTTATGTTTAGTATTCCTTATCCGGGAAATGGATTTGCATTTCTTATCCGGGTTACGTGTTTAGTGTACTATCCGGGTTTTGGATTTAAGGAGTTATCCGGGATTTATGTTTGATTAGTTATCCGGGATTCACACTTTCTTTGACTATCTGGGAAAACTAAAAATGAGGCTAATCCGGGATATGAAATATGAACTATATCCGGAATATGAAATGCTAGGACTATCCGGGATATCTATAAATGGCTATTCGGAATACTGAAAATGGCTACTATTCAGGAAAAGAGGGTTTGGAATAGCCCGGATAACATCTAGAATGCAAATAAGCAAAAACCAAAAATAAGCTAAAAACCAAAAAGCACTTAACCAAAATGATTTTAGGAAAAAACTAATAAGCCAAAATTCAAAAACTTTAAAGACACCAAATAATCTAAATAATAAAAATCAACTTTTTATAAAAATAACTATTAAGAACACTTGATTAAAAATAAGAAAATGACACAAAAAGCTATAAAATCAATAAGCTAAACAATCAAACACATAAAAACATAAAGAACAATCAAATAAGCATAATAAGTTTAAATCAACAAGAAAGGTAGAATGAGAGATTAAATAAAAACTTGATTAAAGATAAAGATCCAACAACAAAATTAAAACTTACTTGAAATTAAAGACAAGAATTTAAAGACAATAATGTAAATTGACAATATGAAAGTGCATGAAATTAAGTGGAGAGCTAAGTTGTCAATTTAGCTAACACCTCACAAATGAGGTTAAGGATTCTATTTATAGGGAGATTAGCATGTGTTGTTCCTTTCTTCTTCTTCACGTCTTTTCGTCTTCTAAATTCTTCGACTTTTTCGACTTTGTATCGGGATTTGTCGATGGGTAGATTGAACTTGTCTTATAATTTCTTCATTAATTAGATTTGAGTTCTTCGACTTCATTAAACTTTCGTCTTTAGACTTTTTCTTCGATAAATCTTCAGAATAGGCCTTGGACTTCCGTTCTTTTTGCACTCTTGATCTTTTGACTTCGTCTTTTGTCTTTTTCTTCGATAAAAGCCCGTGAAAGACGGTGTTTTCTTCCCTTTTCACATTTTGATCTTAAATCACAACAAAAACACAAACCACGCATAATTCCGACATTTACGACATAAAATACACGTTTTAGCTTGGTTATTATTATAATTAAGTGGTAAAAGGATAAGTGTTTCCACACTTATTAATTCATCTTTTTATGTGCATCTTTCGTTGGATCCAACAACATTACACCAGTCCATCATTCTTTCTTTTTATTACATCCATTTGGGCCTCACCTTACTACCAAGCCCGTTACAAACCAAACCTCGGCCCCTTTCATATTTTTTGCTATGACATAATAAAAGGGGGGAAAGAACATAAGACACAGATTAGGGTTCTATCACATCTTCATCAGCCACCATTAACCCTTTTTAATCCCCAAATCACCACAAACCCTAATTCCACTAATAATCTAATCAACCTATCACTCTCAATCCTACCCCACAACCCACGTGAAGATCAAACCAAGACAAGAACATGTGATCTCTGCCAAGAATCAAGACCAAAGACCAAGTTCAAGCTTCGAATATTCGGATCTTTACAGCATATCCATAGGTAATTTGGGTAATCAAGCATTAGGGTTTATATTTTTAGAATTATCAATGACCCAATATATAAGGTCATTAGGTTTTTAATTTTTCTCTTGTTCCAGAATTGTTTTATTTAATGTAATTCCTTTTTTTCAATTGAATGAAAAAAATAGTTGGTGTTTAATTTTCTGAGTTCCATTGATAATTTTTGTAATTTAAAAGTTGGTAAAAAATTTCAATCAGATTACATTTTTTTCAAAAGTTTGATTTTCAAAGTTCTATTATTGTTGTTTGATAAAAAAATAGTATTGTTGCTTGTTCCTGTACCGAAAGAAAAAAAAGGTGCAATAGAACTCGATAAATTAATACTCGATTATTTAATAAACTCTCTAAGATAATATTTTTGTCGTTCCCGACTTGGGGATAGGATGCTAAATTAATAATTCGCTAAAATTATAAGATAATACATTTTTGATAATTTGTTTAAACCTCATATAAAATATAAATTAATAATTCCTTATATATAGCATATTACATGAATGATTTATGAAGGTTTCTTGAAAAATGACTCAATTGTCTTTTGTTTTTTGTTGAAATCAATTTCCCCTTGAATCCCGTCTCTAATTTTCCTTAACATGGTAAGAACTTCTTGTGTTGTTTTCTCATAGCTCAACAAGAAATTGTTCAATGTGATTGCCGCTTTAATAGCTTCGTTTCGCGAAGGGGGCTTCATTGTAGAACTTGCATCATCTTCTTCATCGATATCATTTTTATTAATTCCAATAACGCTTTCAATAATTTCTTCATCAGTCAACAACTGTGCAACTACAAGCTGCATTGTTGCAAGAGAATGATCCGGTTGAAGTCTAGAAAACAAACCTGTTTAAGATCAAAACATGTAAATAATTACATCACTAAAGTACAAAATATAAAAATAAAATAAAAAACAAACCTGTTTCATCCATATTAAAGATGTCTTTCATTTCAAACTGATCAACTTTGTCTGTTATGGATTTTAATTTGTCCTCCATGCCCTCCATTTCAAAAGATCCACTCTCTCCAAAATGTCGGAAATTTTTAATTCCGTATCTTGCTTTGAACTTTACAAGCCAACCAATAGAAAAAGTAAAGTCTCGAGTATCCACTGGATACATATCTTTCATGAACTTTTTCGCCTTCTCGATGATTAGTTCACCTGTCATATTCACATGTTCTTGATATTGAAGAATCCAGTCATAGAGAGATTTTTCTAGGTCAGGAAATTTTACCGGGTTGTGTCACTTAACATCGCCTCTTTCGGGAGCAAGTGAGAGATACTCTAAAGACTACTTAATTGTATTCGATATTGTCGCTTGACTCACCTGCAAACCATAGTTACTATGAACCCATTCTTGCAATTGCTTTTGAGTGAGACTTGGATTATCCTTGTTGTGCTTGCATAATGCTCTTCGAATCTCGTCTGTCATTGTTGTTTTTTCACACCTTTAAGATGGGAAGCCATGTTGTGTGTATGATTTGTTTGTGTTAACCTATTTTGATCTTGTATTTATATAGAAAATATTTGTAATGTCCATAAAAGTGATACATTGAACACAAGAAGCATAATAAGGTGGGAGATTGAAGGTTTTATTCAAATTGGGCCGTTCATTTGATATACGTACATGCATTGTATACAACTAGACGAATACCCGCGCATAGCGGCGGAATGCCTAGCGACAGATGATTAACGAACTGACTTATTTTGTAGTAAGTGTTTCTTGAAACCGAAAGTGAATTTGCTATAAAATAAGCGTGTTAATACCATCCGATGAATTCTTAACATGTAGAAAATGCATATAAAACATATAAAAACATTTAATAAATATGACGAAAGGGAATGCTACTCGTCAAGTAAAACTTCTTGGTACACGACATTTGAAAGGAAAATAATATACTTACATAGTTCTAGAAGGCAAGCAACAAGCCACATAACAATTTTTTTTATTATAAAGTTAATTTTATGAAAAAACACATTTGTGAATTTAGGTTTAATAATGTTGTTATTCGTAACTCGTTGAACTCTCTTCAAAAGCTCCACCACCTTAGGTGCAAGGAAACCGAAGATATCGATACACGAAAAGTAGGGTTGTCCGTGGTATTACATGGAATTGGAAAAATGTGTATTACATAAGTAACGGGGTGTCAATTATGGGTTAGAAAGAAATGTATTTTGATAACATAGTTATTTAATTAGATGATGTCTATCCTCCTATTAAATGTTCAAACGATTAATTAGATGATGTTTATCCTTCTATTAAAGGTTATGACTACACATTTATTTAAAAATATATGTTCTATTAAAGGTTATGACTACACATTTATTTAAAAATATATGTTTTATCAGTGAATCAAAATGTTCAAACGATTGATTCACAATGCATGACACAAATTGATTTTGGTTTTAATAGATGTGGTTGTTATGGTACCCATTCATTGAGTTAATACATTTTAGAGATAATGTATTTAAAAAAAATTTACGACGTGGGGTTTAATTGGTGACTCATGAAATAAAGGTGCTTAATTGTGTGGATTGTTTTATGTATAATCCAGTTACAGTTAAGATTAACGAGGTCTAATGAATACGAATTAGAAGTGCTTTCAGTGTCTAGTATTTTTATTTTTAATTTAATAATGAGACTAATATATAGGTTTTAGGTTCAGAAGATCATAGTCGTATCTTACATAGCAACACAAGAACTATTGTGATAACATACTTAAAAACAATTGTAGTCATAACTTTGACAAACGTAGTGCTCTATTCACGGTGTGAAAGTTGATCCAGGAAAAATAACCATAAAGTGCAAATGATTAATAAATTATAAAATACCTAAAAACAAATGATTTTATTCAAATTTTCCACACAAACAGGTGACAATGGAAACAATCACAAAATATATTATTCTACTGTTTTGAAGAAAATGAAATAAGACACACATGCATAAACAAGTTTCAATATAAATTCATAAGTCGTTCCAATTCTCGTAATTCATACATAAGCGGATTGAGCTCAACTTTAGTAATATTTGTACATTCCAGATGATTATTTGAAAAATATTGATTGTATGTCAATTGTTGGAGTTATTTTACGAAAGGATGAATGGTAGTTTAACAAAGACGTATTTGAAATTTTATATGGTCAATACCTAAGTGTTCGAGTAGAAGGATCAAGCTCTAAAAAAATACAATACAAGCCGTGGCGAAGCCGGCCGAAAACGCAAGGTGGTGCCTATTTTCACCTCAGAAAAAGGTGAAATCGAGCATCTTGGTCGGGTAAAATCGTATCGGATCAAACCACATTGTATTGAATCGGGCCCACTACAAATATAGAATAAAACACCCATGTTTATAGTAACTGTTAAAGTTCTTATCGTTTTTCAATATGGAAACTCACATAAATTCTTTCTTTCAGACAGTAGAAGGGTCATTTTTACATCATTATTTAAAACTTACATCAAGTATACCTTCAAAACATTGATAAATACGTGTAACTAATTGTTATTTTTTATGAAATATTGCTATAATCTATTACTGTAGTTTGTAGCCAATATGAAAAAATTAATTTTCATTAATATTCGTAGTAGGTGACTAACATTGAAGAATGATACATATATTGATAAAGTAAACTAAAACTACTTTAAGAAACATCAAAAGTTGAAAAGTCAAATTCAAAGACAAATTACAAACATTTATACGTCTTCTTCATTTTCATACTTCCGACACAACTACTTTTCTTCTCTACAAGTGGCTTCCGACCAAATCTCAGGTTACTTTTACCTATCGATTTTTTTTACACTTTGTTTTATTTGTGTTTTTCCTTTCTTCTTCTCCAAGGTGGTTCCCTGACCAAATCCAAGGTAGGTCCTAAAAATACCTTGCATATAGCTTTTATTAACTTTCAAGGTCTAAGGTGGTTCCCGAAAACCACCTGCCACATTGGTGGCTCCGCCCCTGAATGCTGTAAACAATTCAATCTAGGGAGAAAACTAAAAAGGAGATGTGGAGGATGGAGATCAAAGTGAAAAAAAAAACAAACCTCAAGAATATCATCTACATTCTTATCATTCGTCATTGCCATTTCTTGTTATTCCAAATCTCAGTTTCACACATTATGCTCTAAGTTTTATATGAATGCATTGCACATTAAGGTGGTTTATATAGGCATAAGGAAATTATTTTGCTTTCCAGCCACTATGTTTTAGTTGTTTCCATCTTTTTGATATTTTCATAATTGTGTGATATTATTTCCTTAATATTTCACACGTATTACTATGTATACAACATTGCTTTGATATTTGACATGGTATTATTAAAAAGATGAATAGAGTTCAACATTTCCAATATTAATAAGAAGATTTTTTCAACTGCAGTCGTTATTTCAAGTTTCCTAATTTGTTGTTTATTCAAGTTTCCTAATTTATTATTTTTTCAAGTTTCAACATTCAACAATTGGCATACACCCTTTATAGGGTATATAGATAATTAAGTGGAAGTTTGAAAGGTGTTAATAAATATTAATTAATATATAAATTAATAATTATTAATTTATCGATTAATTAATAACTCTTTTAATTAATAAATTTTGGTGGTCTCAAATGTATTATTTTGTAGGATTTCTACTGTATTTTGTTTCAAGTTGTAATTCAAGAGAAAGTGTTTTATGTTTTGTTTAATGTTCGGATTGCAACAAGAAAAACAGTGTTTGTTCCTAATTTGAAATCAATTGTTTTCTAAAGTTTTTGTTATTTTTATGTTTTAATTACAAGTGTTTAATTTGAAGAAAGTTGTTGTTCCTGTTCAATAAAAAAAAAAGTTTAGTGATTGTTGTTGTTGCTGCCTGTTGACGCAAAGGAAAAAAAAAGTGTTCATTTGATTCGAAAAAAAAAGGTTATCTATTCTTGGTTACGGTTACTGTTCGAAAAAGAAAAAAAAAAAGAGACTGTTGTATTTTTGTTGTTACTGATTTGGTTACTGCTCGAAGACAAATGGATGCGGGTTTAGATACGAATTGGTTTCAGAATCGAGTTGGGTTTGATGTTATTATGGTTAATGATTTATTATTTGCTAGATGTTCTGTTACCTTCAAATCTTGTAAGTTCTTGATAATTTTTATCTTTTCTTTCTTTGTCATACTTTGATTTTTTTTTAATGAATTAATGAATATGCCTTTGTATCGGTTTTTAGATGTTCTTGATTCTGTCTCTCTTTTATATAAACTGCTTGTTGTAATGCCTTACTATCATGTTTACTACATTATTGATGTTACTGTTAGTGAAAGAAAAAAGTTAGAAGTTTAGAAAGTGCATCTGTTAATATTATTTAGAGTAGTCATTTAGTAGCAAATTTATGTACTGATCTTTTAGAAAGGCAGTATCAAGTTGTAGGAGTTATATTAAGTTGGACTTTGTAGCAGTAGTTAATCAATTAGAAAAGAAAAAAAAATGCGTTTTAAAATAGTAGTATACTAGACGAGTACTCGCGCATAGCGGCGGAACTACATGACGTAAAATAAGCAACGATAAGTTTTATAGTGGTAATATGAAATTTTAGTTGCAAACTGTCGTAACATGCGATAACTCAACTTTAAATAAAATCTCATATAATAATGTATAAAAAAAATATATAAAACGTTTAGTAAAATTGAAAGTAAAACATTACATCAAGTATTAGATAAAATTCAAGAACAGATAAAATCTAAGAACAGATGTTACTCGTCGCGTAAAACTTCTAGGTACACTACATTTTAGGTACTTTGCGCTAGTTTAGGATCGGCCTGAAACATAAACGAATAAAGTGTGTACAACTAACTTGTGTTTAGAGAAGTTATATGGTATGCGGAAAAAATAACATGTGTTAAACTAATAGGTGGTGCTTCAGCTAACATGTGCTTCAACCGAATTGCTAATGACAGGTTGTGTGTCATCCATATTTGGTGCGTACTCAGAATCTTTCATGTCACTTTATGATTCGTTTAGTTGTGTTGTTGTTTTGATAAGAAAAAATAATGGAATAAGTTAGGTTTGTTCGGTGTTTGTGCATAAAGCGAGTTTGTTTTTTTGTTGGATGTTGTTTGAAATAATTCAATAAAAGTGTTGTTGGGTGGTTATGACGACAAGTGATTCTAAAAGAAAGAAAGTAGGAAGATGACTTCGGTCGAGCTTTAACTCTTATGTCTATGACTCAATTTAACAAATAAGATATATAAGATCCGAATTAGGCCAATAATGGTTAATTAAAAATGTAATGATAACCATAAGATTATCATTTGTAATAGTTTAAAGTTTAACTTTTACTTTATAATAATTTATTATAAAATATTTATTTTGTACATTTCGAGATTAAGTAATTAAATTAAATAAAAATAATATTATTATTATATTTAGGTTGAATTGTTGATAAATGATGAAAATACATATAGAGTCAGAAAATAATGGTTTAAATAAAGTTAGTTTGGGAGGTTGTAAATAAATATATAGTACGTAGAAAATGTTAAGAAAAAAAGTAAATCGAAATTTTTTATGGTAAAGATTGAGTGGTAAACAAAAACTTACAAAAAGTTTAAAGATATTTTTGGTAAAGATATGTTATTTTTTCTTTTGAAAAGTAAGATATGTTATTTTGATAGTAATATATTGTAAGTAACTAAGGACTTATGACACATACACGATTTTTACGAAGTATATTGGATGAACACGTCACTTGTTTTTCTTAATAAATGATTTGACACAGCCACGATTATTATGTATCTGTAATTGACATATATTTGTATAATTGTGTGTTGTATAACTAAATTTTTGATACATATGGAACATACTGGTTTTTACTTGCAATATATTAACTAAGCTTATAAGACATATTGGTGCCACTCAACAATATAGACATGCGAAGCCACCGGTAATCATCATCTACGCTACATGGATTTACTCTACATGCGAAGTCACTTTAGATATATCATCAAAATCACCTTTACATGAATTAAACATCCTCAAAAGTACTTGAAAAAAAAAGTATCGGTAACATGTATGCTTACCTAATTTTGCTAAAAGAGAAATACAATAAAGAATGGAGGGAGATAGCAAAATCAAAGTACAGTAAGTATTAGCATTTCTTTGGCCAAAAATGATACGAGTAGTTAATAGAAAGGTGGCCAAATTATATGAACAAATGATCCACCCATCCTCTTGCCTTGAATTTCTTTTTGAAGCTTTGTTCCATAGCCTTCAACTCCTTTGTAACCATTCGGTACCTCAAGGAAATCTTTTCCACTTCATTAACTATTTTGAGTCGAACCGTAAAAAACAAAACTAATGATACCACCAGAAGACAAAATGAATATACAATTAGTATTGTGGAACTTTGCCCAGACTTGGTCTCTTGTTGGGAAATGTATGTCTCCTGCAAGCACAAACATCAAAAGAAAAATAAATATAAAAGTTAGTTGTGTACTTAAAGACAATATAGCAGACAATTTGATTCAAGACTCGCCTGATATGGTACCAAAATATCAAGAAGACGGGTATCAAGGTAACTGGACACGATGTAAAGAAAAGTTTTGTGTGCTTAAAGAAAATTTTTATGTATCTGTAATTGGAGACGATGTGGAGGAAGAGGATCAAGCTGGAAAAAATAATACAATGCAATGAGTTAACATCCTGTAGAAAACTATATACACTATGTGGAGGGGTATCAAGATGAAAAGAAACAAACCTCAACAATATCATCAGCATTCCTATAAGTGATTGACATTTTTTGTTATTGTAAATGAAAGTTTCCTGTAGAAAATTATATACACTATGTGGAGGATCAATGTGGTTTATATAGGCCTAAGAATTCAAAGTTTGAGTTTTAAACTATAATTTTTTTCCAGCCTGTGTCTTTTTAATATGCATAAATGTGTGATATAGTTTCCTTGAATATTCACATTTTTCATACAGGACATTATGTTTATGATGAATATAGTTCACTATTTCCACTTTCATGCAACATTGCCACGATTATAAAGTGAATTACTTCAACCATAGACGAATGTTTTGAGTTTCCATATTTGGTTGATTTTTCAACTTTCAATTTTCAACAATTAGGATAAACCCTTTATACGATACTAGGCGAGTACCCGCGCATAGCGGCGAAATTGCCTAGCGATAGATAATTAACAAAACACTACATAGTGGTAAGATCCAAGTATAATTCCAAAATGTTGTAACATGTGATAATTCAGTTTTAAATAAAATATCTAATACCAAAATATTAAAAAGCAGATATTAAATATAAACGTCAAACAATAAATGATAAAATGTAACGACCGTTAATCATCACGCAAAACTTCTTGGTATACAACATTTAAGATGTACTTTCTTCAACAAACTGCTTGACTGGCTTCACCAAAACTTTGCTTGTTGATCGTGATATCCCTCTAGACAATGCTATAAAGTTGTCCATGGGAGAAAACAGAGTCAGACAAATAGACACCCACATTTGGAATTTTTTTGCCCCTAAGCTTTATTGATAGTCATCGCAAAGGAAAGGAGGACAGGGAATTGCGTCCTCTTTAGCTTGAAAGGGAACATATATTTTTCTGATGGAGCTAGAGGAATTCTTGGCAAGAGCACTCCAACTTCAGCATGTTGCCCGACATCAATTTCAGCATCGATTACATTAGGATCAAAGTGTTTGCATATCAACCTCGTACCATCACATAATCCATTTGCCGGATCGAGATTTCTTAAAAGGATAATCGGGCATCCAACTTTCAAATGCAAGTAATGTGGTGGCAATCCGCTCACGTTGAGAGAGTTAAAGAATTCAAGAGGATAGAAGTTTTGTGGGTCGTCTTCCGCTTCATCAAAACTATAGTAAACCTTTTCTTCCCCAGGAAATCTATCTATCAACATGTCATTAATGCCGTCAACGTGTTCATTTTTAGTTGATAATATTGCTCTTAAAACTATATCAATAGATGTCCGAACGTTGTTAGCAAAGGAAGGAAATATTTCATTGATCAATACATCCTTTGAGGCAGCCTCGGTAGTGTATGGAATTGTCATGTCATCAGGTATACGTATGTAGTTTTCGTCGATGACCTCTTCAACTCCGTCACTGACTCGTTATATAAAGTTTGAAAACCATGGGTCTGTTCGAGCCCTCATGTTTATGACACATTTTTTTAATTATAGACCAAAGCGGTGACATTCGTAGACTTGAATCTACAATCTCGACTCATGTTCCGCGTCTTACGACCGATAAAACCTGTCTAAAGTCTCCTCCCAAAACCTGTCAAAAGTCCCACGGCTCAAGCCAACTGTACCCCGTGCTCTAATTGCATGGTCGCATTGTCCTTTTATTAGAATCATTTTACTTTGCAATATTTTTTCAGTCCAATAGCATTGTTGTGCACTGTTTTTCTAGTAGCGTCGTTTAAAGTTGCAATAGTAATTTAAAATTTCATTCGAGTGTTATATATGATAGCCAAGTAATCGCGCCCAACGATGGTAATATGTATTTTTTTAACAAAATATTCATGGTGGCTAAACGTCTTTGAAAAAAAAATATGTTCTTTAAGTGTTTGCTTATTGTTTTTAGTAAGGGTGTGCACGGTTCGGTTAGGGTCGGTTTTTGACTAAAACCGAAACTGAATTGAAAAATTCTAAAACCGCTTGGTTTTGGACAGTTTGGTTTTTCCGGTTTTGGTTCGGTTATTCGGTTTTCCGGTTTTAAAAACCGTTTATATTTAGGGACGACTAATTTAGATTAACAAACTTGTTTCACGTAAAAAATTAGTTTCTTTATTTATGTGTCAATCTAAACCAAATAATATTTATCCCAAATCTCTAGAAACACACACATATAAATAAGATACACACAAATGTAAATGAATGCACGTATTAACGATTATTACAACATATGTAATAACAATATATTGTCAAGTAAATACGTGTATAAATACTAAAATAAATACTCCCTTCGTCTCTAAATAAATGTTCACTGTTGATTTTCGAAATCAGCCGTTTCCAACTTTGACCTTAAATATTGTGTTTGTGTTATATAATACTTGATACAAATTATATGAATGAATTGAGTTTTAAATATATTTTCATTAATATAACTTTCACCAAGTATTATAACACAAACAAAATAATTTAAGATTAAAATTTACAAAAAATGACTTCGAAATTGAATATTAATTTAAGATCAAATTATTATGTTTGTGAACATTTAATTATGAAAAGAGGGAGTATATTACTCATATTTCACTTAAAAAATAATATTATTTTAAAATTTAAATTTGTTCTTTATTTATTTATATTATATTACATATAAATTTTATATAATAAATGGTTCGGTTTGGTTTAGTTTTTGAACCGAAAGTTTTCGGTTTTAAAAAAGTAAAAATCAAACTATCGGTTTCTAGTTATAATCGGGGTTTTCTTCGGTTCGGTTTCCGGGTTTTTTTAACCGTTATTTTAAATAATAAAAATTGTATATTTATTTATATAATTTCTTGAATTGAGGATTCAATATGTTACGTCATCTAAAGTTTTACTTTGTTCAAGATGAAGTTTTACTTTTGGTCAAGGTTTGTTTATTATCTCTATTTTATGAATTTCTTGTTTGTATATCAAATTTTGAATTTACGGGTCTTTCTCATAAAGTCCATTAGGTACCAAGTGGGCAAGAAGCCAAGAAGGGTCCAGTTAGCAACTTAGGCGTGTTTATGCTTTAGTCAAACTTGTATCTTTATTTCAAATGATGTGTTTGTCTCGATAGCTATGCGGTTTAAGCAAAGACTTTTTTTTGTCTCAGTCGAGGCAAACAGTCCAAATAATAAAAGTACTGAGTCTCTACTTTTAAAGGGTGAGAACACCGATGCCTTAATTTTTTATTAATAATTTTGGCACAAATTCAACGATAATAATTCAGGCGACTTTAGAAATTTAAAATTATCAATCGCTTCTTTTTCACAGAGCTATACAAAAAGATTACAGTAAACAAAACCAAGAAAGTTTATATGTTAGATCAATCAAACAATTTTACATTATCTTTATGTTTTAACAACGGTTTTGCATTAGTGGTTAATATCAATAAAAAGGTATATAGTTTAAGTGAAATATTAATATTATGTATGATGTTTTTGTTTTTCATGTCAAGAGTCATGCATGAAGGTGATTCAATTCAACTTTATCTAAAGGAACATAAATATGTTATTTCTATTTTAACTGCTATCCAACAAAAAAGCATTCGGAAGAGGTGAGGTCTCTTTTACACTTTTTGGGTATTCATTTATTTAGTCGAAATATTCTGACACATTCACGAGTTTTCAATCTTGAGCCCACCAAATATTTAAAAAATTATTTTTATTTATCTTTTGACAATAGCCATAGACTTTATATACTTTTAAACTTTAAAATTATATTTGAAATTAATTTTTAAAGTCGAAAACTTAACAATAAACTTTTTCTCTTACAAAAAAATGTTGAAAAATTAACAACTTTGAAATTAATTTTTTACTACAATCTGGACACGAACTTACAAATATTTTTAATTTTAAAGAATTTACAAGATAACAATCCAAACAATATGTTAAAAGACGAAAAGACGATAATTACCCGACATAATCTACCTACAAAATTACTTGCACCATCTTATATAGGAAATAGATCAAAAATCTGAAACAAAGTACGAACAAAATGTGGATATAAATTTTCACAACATAATACACAAACAAAACTTCATAAACTACAAAATTTATTTATTTACCAATACACCAACAAAAATTACAATAAACAAAAAAAATCTTACATAAATTAATAAACAAAGTTAACTACATGCTTTTAATTTTAACCATACATAAAACATATAAGAAACAATTACCGAAAACTATCAAGAGGTAACGCCTCATATTCGGGTATCAGCAAATATTTCGGAGGCGGCTGAAATTTATACACAACAATATTTAAATTCTAAATCTACAAAAAATGTGAAACAAAAAATGAACAACCATTTCATTAAATTAAATTTGTTCGGGTTTCCGATGGCTGTTGGAAGGCAGCTGCATCCGCAGCGATAATTCCGACAAACATAGTAGTTTCGGCGACTGATATCTACAAGAGAAAAGCGAAGATCTGTTAAAAACAATAAAAAGTCATATTTACATGATGAAACCTTATAAATATAAGCAAATAATTCTTAAAACTTATTAAACAATACTTACATAATATTGTACACTTGGTAGGGGCGACAAATTTTGTAGTGACGATAGTTGTTTCCGGAGAGATAGACCAGCCATTTCCGGCAAGTGAAAACTGGTAAAAAAAACCAAAAAAAAAAGTAAAAACGTAGATCTACAAACAAAAATATCTCTACATTTATAAATTATGGATCTACAAAAAACAATCATAGATCTACAAACACATACCCTCAATATACATTAATGATAATAATAATACCTTGTTGTTAGTATCATGCAGTGGTTGTGAGATTCGGGGGAGGCAAATTATGGCGGTGGTGACGTCTGTCAGGCATGTCGAAGGGGTGGTTGTAATGAAGCGGTTGTTGTGACGGGAGAGAGTGGAGGGAGTTTTGGTGATGGGAGTGTTATCATTGTGTGGAGGTTTCAATCTTGGTGATGTGGAGGTTTCAATCTTGGTTACTATTGGTGTCAGAGGTTTCTATACTGGTGACCATTCCGGTGGTAGAGGGTTACGTCGGTTGTGGTGTCTCGGTCTGGTGGAGATGGGATTCCGGTGCTGGGGAGCGCGGTGGTTGTTGAGGTGTGTGAAACATGAGAGTGTTTTTTAAAAGATAAAGATGGTTTTTTGTTGTGTGTTTTTTTAAGTGTGTGTTTGTACGCATATTTGATTTTTTAAGTGTGTGTTTATAAGGGAGAGGAATATAGATGAAAAGCTTTGTTTTTTAACATTTGCATTAAATATTTTTCAACCATTTTATATGTATTAATGGTTTCAACATTTCTAAATTTAGTAATATTCAACCATTTAGATAGAGCTTTTATAATAAAGTAGAGATATAGATGAGGCACGGTTGTAATCAAATAGCATAAAGTGAAAAGAAAACAAAACAAAATGTTTTACAAAAAGTCTGTACAAACTAACAACACAAAAATCTACTGAGCAACCATCTGCTCTATTAGTTTTTTTTTGTTAATTGTTATTTTCATTTTTTCTTTATACAGTTTTTTTTATTCAGCTTTTAAGTTGATAATAAAAAAGGTAGTCCAAAAAACGTTTTCCAAAATGTGGAGAAGTTGGGATTCGAAGTCCAGACCTACAGATTGTAAACAGAGCGCCTCACAATGCCACTAGATAACCAACTGTGCTCTACTTGATTTCTTGTTGGAAGTTCTTTTACTTTCTATTTAAACGTTAGTTTCTCCTTTAGCTTTTTAATGTTACATAGCTTATTATCCAACTTATTTGATAAGATATTTTCATATTACTATTTTTCTTAGCCTTAGATTTAGTCAACATAGTTTTCTTTAATTTGTCATATTTTTATTAAATCATTTAATATTTTTTAATCATTTATTTAGTTTTAATAGTTTTTGATTCATAATAAAAAATATAAAAGTCTAAAAAAATATAATTCTTTTTTCTAAAATTTTCTTTCGTCATTTAGGATGTAGAGAAAATTAGTTTTGCTTTTGTAGGTTTTAAATTTATTTATTTGCGTTTTAAGTCGCGTTTTTACGTTTTAACGTTAATTACTTTTTGGCTTTTGCTTTGTCCTCATAGATGTTGTAGGTTTTCAATGCCTTTTTTATGTTTTCCCATAGTTTAGGTTTTATTTATCGCTCTTTTTATTACTTATAAAAAAAAAGTTTTAAATTTCGTCGCGTTTTACGTTCGTAGGTTTACGCGTTTTCGTATAGTTTTAGCGTAATCCGTTTCTGTTTTCTTTTTTTTCCTTCTTTCCAATAGCGTAATAACTCAATTAAATACGTTTATAATGTGGTATCTCAATCGTATAGTTTAGTTAGTGTTTATGTTATTGCATAACCACGTGTTAACATGCTGCCTGTAGCATGCGGTTAATGTGGTATCTCAGACACTTCCTTTGTATTTCAACGTTTTTTTGGTTAATATATTTACCGGGGAAACCCTTTACAGAAAAAAAAACTCAATTAAATACGTTTATAATTGTTGGCTTAAACACCATACCTCCTCGAGAACGAACTCGATTATTAGTCTTTACAGTTTTCTTAAATCGTATTAATTAATACTTACCAACGACATTTATGTATGCTTTCTTTTTACCTAAAATAAAATATATAAAAAATACTACATCATTGTTAATAGAACTCATTTATTAATAGAACTCTATTAATACACGAAACACATAGGAAAATAGTCTCATAGTCTCATTTGTGTGTGCTTTGTTATAATAACGTATATTTTAATAGAACTCTATTAAAATAAACTTAATTGAGGCATCTTTTTAGGAACAAAAACACCTAAGGACCACAGATGTCATAGGTTTTTCACTTAATCGACCCCTAAATCGTGCACGCATGGTTATAAAAATAAAACTACTGTTTTGGATCTTTACGGATTACTACTTGTTAACATACGGAAAGGTGCAACCACCCCATCTAAGTTCAACCATTTCTTGTCAATATTTTGACAAAATGCACTTATAAATCGTATCAACATCACCAAAGGTATAGGAGAATGAAAATGAAATACATGAGGCTTCACAAGTGCAAGGTTGAAGAAAATAAGCACGAATATGCAACAGAGAATAAGAAACCATCAAACATGATCAGAAAGTGAAAAGACTATCAGAAGCAATACAGAAGCTCCTGACCTACAAGGGTCGACAACAGGGTTTGGGTGGTGATGTGATGAAGGGTCATCATCAGGTCAAAGATGAGGCCGAGAAAAGAACCAAGGGCCTAGATTTTACAAATGCAAGCTCAAGTTCAGTTTGTTTCAATTCATTTTGTGTTCACTTTATGTGATTACCAAATGCATATATGAGTTTGAAATGAAAAGTTTCTGTGTAATATATGCACATATAATGACTTACCAATCATGCATTCAATCATCTTGATGACTAATTTTGCTGATTCAACAAGTTGATATAAGTGTATCGTATTAGGGCTAAGCACGGCAGACCCAAAACCGACCTGGACCGAAAAATCGGACCGGACCGAACCGAACCGGACCGAGCAATTTTGGTCCGGTCCTCGGTCCGGAGTTTTGGACGAATTCAGTCTTTGGTCCGGTCGGTCCGGTCCGGTCCGATCTTACCAAAATCTCGTCAAATATATCTAATAGGACCAGATCGGACCGATGACCGAACCGGACCAACTCGAACCGGACAATTTCGGTCCGGTTTCGGTCCGTGATTTTGAACCATTTCAGTCCTTGGTCCGGTCCGGTCTTAACTGGTCCGGTCCAATCCCAGACCGATACTCAGCCCTACATCATATGTATACTTTTGTAAATATGTGATATACCTTAAACACAAAAAACAATACAGCTAATGAAACAAAATAAAACACAAAAAGTTGGACAATTCTTTGATTGGTAGATTAAAAAATGCAAGTCAGTCTAAACTAGGAGGGGCAATAATCTCGTCTTAATGGTATATCTAATCAACATTCACCCTCCGGTCTTTGTATAAGAGGTAACCTGTTCTCTGACCATTCTTCTAAGTTGGGTTGAGCATCGGTCCGGGACCGGACCGGACCGATTAAGATCGGACCGGACCGAGAACCGAAATGGTCCGAAACCCCGGACCAAGACCGGACCGAAATGGTACGGTTCGGTCCGGGTTGGTCCGGTCCGGTCTGGTATTATTAGGTATAATTGGCGAGATTTAGGTAAGGCCGGACCGGACCGAGGACCGAATTCGTCCAAAACCCCGGACCGAGGAACGGACCGAAATTGTTCGGTCCGGTTCGGTCCGGTTTTCCGGTCCGGGTCGGTTTTGGGCCTGCCGTGCTCAGCCCTACTTCTAAGGCTTTACGGAAAAGAGAACTATGCATTTTAATAGAAGGTGGTTTTTCTCTAATTAACAGCAGCATTTTCCACATTATTAACAACACCCAGAGCTACCAACAGAGCAAACATGACAGCTACTCTTCTTCCATTGCCTGAGTTAATCAATAATCATATCATATATATTATATAAGGCCGTGTATCAGAAAATATTTTGCTAAGTTAGTTATGATTAAACAAATAGTGAGGTTAAATAAGCTACCAGAAACACAATGAATGAACACCGGAGTATCGTGACCTCTTTTTGTACAAGCCAACTGAACCGCGGATTCAATAGCAGTTGGATCAGGTGGGCGAGTATCCCACATTGGAATACATAAGTAATCATTCTCAGATATATTAATTACCCGAAGGAATTCACAGGTGCAATCTATAACAGCAGGGTTACCCGGTGGCAATTTTTCAAGAGAAAAAGGCCAACTACCAACATACAAACCCGCATGCACCTCAGTGTATGGGACTTCCCTCCTTTTCAACCTTTTAAGTGTAGCAACGAATCGTACAAGATACAAATAAGGGCTAAAGATAACTAGAGACTAAAATGGGAAGGTGTTGTCTGTCTTTTTACCCAGAAGTGTTGGTAAGTTGATCGAAGGGTGCGAAGCGAGTGAAACAAGTAATGATACTAATGATACACATAAGAAGGGAAGCGACAGTAAAGTGAATCCTGTGGTTATTAGATATATGAATATAATGAATAAACCTGCTGCTTTCAAACCCATGAGAAGAGATCAGTAGGCCATATAAATTCAAATGAAAAAGCAGAGATCAGACGAAATATTAAATGGATTTTCGTTTAAGTTGCAGAATGTTCATTGATCAAAATTTATACCACATATAAAACATTTAGGCATCTCTATCATCATTATTTTTTAAGTAATACATATTTTTAAGCATATTGTACAAATTAATTAAACATTACAACCATTTTTTGAGATATTAAACATTACAAATTACATAGCTTATGGTACAAATATTTTATTCACTCTTAAAATGAATGTTCATTAATACAAATTATAAAACATACAGTATGTTACAAGTACGCATTAATGAATGTATTAAAAAGGCTAATTAATACTATTTTTTTTAAAATACCTTTAAAATAAAATATACATGTTATTATACATTTGTACTAACTAATAAAACACACAAAATTTCATATAATTTACATGTTGGTGGTACATATGCGTTTAAAACCGCACAAGACCAATAGGTTTAACCGAAAACCAAAATAGCTATTTGTTCGGTTTACTAATACAAGCCATGGGAAATCGGAACGGAGATAACCACGAGAGCTCGATACAAACCGATAAACCAAGTCAGACTATGGTCATTTTCTTATTATTCTGCAATTAACCGGTTTGTCATTTTTAATTTGTGACGCCTAAACTTTAATTACAGGTACCTGCGGCCGCAACGCGCGGGTACACTGCTAGTGTATTTATTAACTGAATAATGAGGAAGGCAGATGATACACATAATGAGATGCTTCCTGATGGTTGTTTATTAACTGAATAATGAGGAAGGCAGAGGATACACATAATGAGATGCTTCCTGATGGTTGTTGAGGTTGACTTGTTAGGCTACATGAAACTAGAGGTGGCAAAATGGTTGGGTTGGGTTGGGTTGGGTTGGGTCATGGGTCTTAGATGGGTTTGGGTTTAGATGGGTATAGGTTTAGATGGGTCTTTTAAGAGGTTAGGTTTAGATGGGTTGGGTTTGATGGGTTTGGGTTTAAATGGGTTTGGGTGTAAATGGGTCTTTAGGAAAAGTTTGGGTTTTTTGGGTTTTTTTTTGTTTAAATGGGTTTTTGGGTTTTTTTTGTTTTAAATGGGTTTTTAGGAGGTTAGCCTTTTACTTTTTGACGTTTTGTTAATAACTTTACGTTTTCATCAGTAAATTTACGTTTTCGTCAGAAATTTTACGTTTTCGTCAGTAAATTTACGTCTTCATAAAAAAATTTAAGTTTTCATCCGTATTTTTAAGTTTTCGTCAGAAATTTTACGTTTTCATCAAAAAAATTTACGTGTTCGTCAGAAGTTTACGTTTTCATCAGGAATTTTACATTTTCGTCAGAAATTTTACGATTTAGTCAGAAACTTTACGTTTTCGTCAGAAATTTTGCGTTTTCGTCAGGAATTTTACGTTTTCGTCAGAAATTTTACTTTTTCTTCCGTATTTTTACGTTTTCATCAGAAATTTTACGATTTCGTTAGAAATTTTACGTTTTCGCCAGGAATTTTACGTTTTCATAAGGAATTTTACGTTTTCGTCATAAATTTTACGTTTTTATAAAAACAATTACGTTTTCGTAAGAAGTTTTACGTTTTCATCAGAAATTTTACATTTTCATCATAAATTTTACGTTTTCGTCAGCAATTTTACGTTTTCATCAAAAATTTAAAGTTTTCGTCAGGAATTTTACGTTTTCATCAGAAATTTTACGTTTTCGTCAAAATTTTTACTTTTTGTCAGAAGTTTTACGTTTTCTTCATAAATTTTACGTTTTCTTCAGAAATTTTACGTTTTCATCAGAAATTTTACGTTTTCGTCAGTAAATTTATGTTTTCGTCTGAAATTTTACGTTTTAGTCTATAAATTTACGTTTTCGTCAAAAATTTTAAGTTTTCATCCCTATTTTTACGTTTTCATAAAAAAAAATTACGTGTTCGTCAGAAGTTTTACGTTTTTATCAGGAATTTTATATTTTCGTCAGAAATTTTACGATTTCGTCAGAAACTTTACGTTTTCTTCAGAAATTTTACGTTTTCGTCAGAAATTTTACGTTTTCATCAGAAATTTTACGTTTTTGTCAGCAATTTTACGATTTCGTCAGGAATTTTACGATTTCGTCAGGAATTTTACGTTTTCATCAGAAATTTTACGTTCGCGTAAAAAATTTTACTTTTTGTCAGAAGTTTTACGTTTTCTTCAGAAATTTTACGTTTTCATCAGTAAATTTACGTTTTCTTCAGTAAATTACGTTTTCGTCTGAAATTTTACGTTTTAGTCTATAAATTTACGTTTTCGTCAAAAATTTTAAGTTTTCGTCATAAATTTTACATTTTCATCCGTATTTTTACGTAATCAGAACTTTTGACGAAAACGTAAAATTTTTGAATACGTAATTTTTTTGATGAAAACGTAAAATTTCTGACGAAAACGTAAAATTTCTGAGGAAAACGTAATATTTACTGACGAAAACGTAGAATTTCTGAGGAAAACGTAAAATTTACTGACGAAAACATAAATTTACTGACGAAATCGTAGAATTTTTGACGAAAACGTAAAATTCTGACGAAAACGTAAAATTTACTGACGAAAACGTAAATTTACTGACGAAAACGTAAAATTTCTGACGAAAACGTAAATTTACTGACGAAAACGTAAATTTACTGACGAAAACGTAAAATTTCTGACGAAAACGTAAAATTTACTGACGAAAACGTAAATTTACTGACGAAAACGTAAAATTTCTGACGAAAACGTAAAATTTACTGACGAAAACGTAAAATTTCTGACGAAAACGTAAATTTACTGACGAAAACTTAAATTTCCTGACGAAAACATAAATTTACTGACGAAAACATAAATTTACTGACGAAAACGTAAAATTTCTGACGAAAAACGTAAATTTACTGACGAAAACATAAATTTACTGACGAAAACGTAAAATTTCTGACGAAAACGTAAATTTACTGACGAAAACTTAAATTTACTGACGAAAACTTAAATTTACTGACGAAAACGTAAAATTTATGACGAAAACGTAAAATTTACTGACAAAATCGTAGTTTCTGACGAAATCGTAAAATTTCTGATGAAAATGTAAAATTTCTGACAAAAACGTAAATTTACTGACGAAAACTTAAATTTACTGACGAAAACGTAAAATTTCTTACGAAAACCTAAATTTACTGACGAAAACGTAAATTTACTGACGAAAACGTAAAACTTCTGAAGAAAACGTAAAATTTCTGACGAAAACGTAAAATTTCTGACGAAAACGTAAATTTACCGATGAAAACGTAAAATTTCTGAAGAAAACGTAAAATTTCTGACAAAAACGTAAAATTTCTAATGAAAATGTAAAATTTCTGACAAAAACGTAAATTTACTGATGAAAACGTAAAATTTCTGATGAAAACGTAAAATTCCTGACGAAAACGTAGAATATTTTTATGAAAACGTAAAATTTACTGACGAAAACGTAAATTTTTTGACCAAAACGTAAATTTATGATGAAATGTAAAAATACGGTGAAGACGTAAAAAAATAACAAGTGTGTGAAATTTTGACAAGCTTGTGAAAAAAAATGGAAAAAAAACACTTTTGATATTACTAAACCTATTGGGTGACCCATCTTGACCCATTAGTAATATAAAGGGAGACCCATCTTGACCCATGTGACAAATGAGGAGACCCAAGTAAACCCATTTATAATTTTAAGAAGGGGCTTGTTTGACCCATCTAGACCCATCTAAGATTTTAAGGGAAACCCAACTAGACCCCTTTCTTTTTCTAATTTAATCAAGTTGACCCAAAAATTAACCATGGGTCAAAAATTGCCACCTCTACATGAAACTAAACGCTTCTAGTATTTAATCAGTTTTATAGATTATGTTATTGACCAAAATGCAAAACTTGACAATGGAGGGATGTTAAGGTCTTATATGTGCATATAACAATTGTTTATCACATCTTTAAGATTATTGCAATCACACAGAAGTCGAGTCCAACATCTTAATTTGTTCTAATAAAACAAATGACATCTGATTATTACATGTAAGTCGCAACTCTCTAAAATGTATTTTAAAATAACCAAAAAGAATACTGAGCATTTACCAAAGTTATAAAGCAAGAAGTAAAAGTTGACAGATGCCTCAGGGCCCCTGACCGAGCTGCGAAATATAAAAAGAAGATATAAACAATATCCTACATAGTATGTTACTACTATGTTTGTTAATCAAAGAAGTGCCCGAATTACCCGAAGAATAATGATGAATGCAACCACTCAATCTACATAAAAACATCTCTACTTGTCCTTTTCGTTCGTCCTTATACAAATATAAACCCCTTATAAATTGCAGTAAATCCTCGTCACTATATGTAAGGACACACATTTGAGAAACCAAAATGAAATACATGAAGCTTCACAAGGGCAAGGCTGGGGAAAATGAGAATGCTTTTAGAGCAGAAGCAAAACGGACATCAAGCGATGGTCAAAAGGTGAAACGATTTTCAGACGCAATACAAAAACTATTGGCCAGGTACAAGAATCAACGATCATCAGGCTGAAGATGAGGCCAGCAAATAAAGTATCAGAGATGCATTATGAAAAGAAGCTAGAGCTACTGTTTTTTAGCCCATTTGGTCAGTTTAATGTAACCGCCGAATGTAAAAATGAGCTGGAGTCATTGTACCATCAATAAATTTGAAAGCATCATGCAATATACATACATGGTATAGAAGAATATGGACGTGATCACATTGACAACTATCATTGAATTCAGATTAATATGTGTTATGGAACATGTGCATCTATGGGTTTACCTAGAGGTGACAAATTTTGCCCATTTTGTTAAATATGGGCGGGGCAATTTATTATTGATTGGCTAAACGAGCGCACATGTAAGACACTAAATGAGCTTAATGGCCGTATGTAAAATACTAATTAGGCTAATCGGCGAATCTTTTATATTTAATTTTTTATCTCCGGCTTTCAAACACGTATTATTATTTTTTATTTCAACGTTTTATATGTTTTCTTTCACGTTTTAGCTTGCGCCCGTTTAGCCCGCCCGTTTACCACAAGTACACACATAGTAGATCCCTAATGTAATTCAGACATAGTGCATGATTAAAATCTTTTTTACAACTATAAAAGTGATCATTAGTCAAATACAGATTTACGTAACACGGTTTAGATAAACATAACACATGTATACAAAGGAGAAAGAAAGTATCATATTTAGTACCCAAAGAAAATTGGCTGCGATAATCTGAGAACACTAAAATTCACTACTCCAGTCTGCAAACCAGTTAAAGTTCTCACAGTTACAGCAATCTTTAATAAATGGCATACCTAATCAATAACGTGTATTGCCTCCTGTTTTAGGAGAAGACAACCTTTCCTTTGACCATTCTTCCAAGGCTTTGCGGTGGAGATCATTCATTCGGATATAAGGTCGTTTCTCTTTGATTAGTTTTTCAGCATTTTTCCAGTTGTCAACCATGCCAAGAGCCACCAACAATGCACACATTACTTGAACGCTTCTTCCATGGCCTGAAAAAATAATACAATTTGTATGAGCACAGAAAGTCAAATACTACCAAACATTGATATATAATAAAAAAAATCACCTATAAATTATTTAATACTGATGCAAATTTGACCTACAGTCATAAACCATATTCAAGACCAAACTAAGAAACGAGTAAAAACACAATTAAGCTGAAATCAGCCATCATCGGGGCACAAGATTCCCCTGTTTATTCTTGTGAGAGTGTATTTGAAACAATATCGTCAACAATGTCTGCTCAAGGTTGCAAGTTTTATGCGATAAACAAGTATTAGAAATAAGGTCACACAAAAACCATCAAATAAAATGGATAGTATAACCCATAAACTCTCTGTTCCATACAGATATCCTTCAAATTCCTGTCTAGAATGTCTAAAACAGATTCACCAGTCCCCTCGTTTGCAAAGCCTCAGTCTAAATTTGTCTCCTTTTCCATTTATAATCGTTAGAAGATAAACATAGCATTGAGACCTATGATGCACGGAATCGCCTGTAAGGGTGGCGTACCCGTGTGGGAGCGGCTGGGGAGCGGGAGCCCCGGCGAATCGGCAGGGGATCGTATCTTGACCGATTCCCGAATCAAGGGATCGTTTGTTGACCGAATCTGGAACGTTTCGGCTTCTTAATAACTAAATGGAAAAAGAAATGTGCTAGTTTCCGGAGAAGAACCCGCCGGAAAAAGTTAAATGAGGAAGACACGGTAAGAATGGAGGAAGACACGAGTTTGGGGCATCAAGTTTTAGATTCATGTAACCTTATGATAAATGGAAAAATATGAAGAAACACATAGATTTAAGAATGGAGGATGAAGTTTAAAGGTAGAAGAAGAAGTTTGTGGTGAGAGAAGTGAATGGGAAGATTAAAAAAGTATACTCCGTACATTAAGGTCACAATCACCAATAGTGAATTTCTTTTATTTTTGTTTATGGCTCAATAGCACTAACTGAAATTAATAGTCTTATTGACTAACATTCTTTTAATTATCGTATTATTTTTCTTCTAAGTTAATAGTTTACGTTTTTTATAAAAAGTTAGTGTTGTACTTTGAAGTTTAGAATTAAATTAATAAATATTGATTTTGTATTTTCTTTAATATATTTATTTTTTATATATTTTTATTGCCGTATCCATGCCGATCCCGTATCTTGATTTTTTTATTTTTGCCGTTTCCCGTTCCCGTATCGTTCCCGTATCCCCGTGCCGTTCCCGTTTCGGTGCTACATAGGAATAGACCAGTGGCAAAACTTGAACATTTTTCCATTTGTGTGCACGGGTGTGAGTGAGGGGGTCATTTGAAGCATAAGTTGCAATTCTTATTTGATAATGTTATAGTGGTATACAATCAACATTAACTACTTGACGACATTAAATCAATACCAGAAGCTTTTAAGAGTCTAACACAGATACCTAGTTCAAAGATTCGTAAATGTAAACAGATTTGTATTCAATATGCATCAAGAGTATTTACAGCTATAAAAACAATGAGTTCTGATTAGGGGTGCAAACGAGCCGAGCTTTTATCGAGCTATTCGAGCTCGAGCCTAAGCTCGACTCGATCGAGCCGAGCTTTTATCGAGCTCAAGCCCGAGCTCAAGCCCAATAATAGGGCTCGAAACATATAATGAGCCGAGCTCGAGCTTTTGATAGCACGGCTCGAGCTCTTATCGAGCTTTTCGAGCCTTAATAAAAAAATATTTTTATATAAGTAAATCAACGTTGATTTGAATATTAACCTTATTATAAAGGAGAACTCTAAAAAATATTGAATAATTTATCGATAGTCGTTATCATAGTTTAATAAAAACATAGATATTATGGTGCTGTGTAAATATTAGTGATGTATTTTGTTTCATATATAAAATTTCGAGCTTTTCGAGCTAAGCTCGAGCTTTGCTCGAGTCCTTATCGAGCCGAGCTCAAGCCTTAACGGTTAAAGCTCGACGAGCTATCGAGCCGAGCTCGAGCCCACCTTTTATGTTTCGAGCCCGAGCCCGAGCCCTGTTGAGCTCGGGCTCAGCTCGGCTCGTTTGCACCCCTAGTTCTGATCTGATGAAATGAGAATATTAAATATAAACGATTACTCATTACACTTCACAAATCTCTTCGCAAAATCCAATGTTGAGAGACTGTTTCGTATTTTTATATGAGGGCCATAATAATAAAATAATATATTTATCCGGCCCCTTCATAGTTCCGCCAATGGTCTAGACTTATGATAAATAATTACACTTCACAAACCTTTGTGCAAACTCCAATGTTGTGTTCATTTAATGGTGAATATAAGTTTCGATTCAAAGGAAAGTGCAAGTATCTAGCTTGAAGGTTACCATCCATCTTCAGGAAATGAACATGTGACCAAGGCTAAAGAATATAAGTTTTTATGTTCCATTGGTACAACACTAGCTCGAAGGTCCCATTGGTACAACACTACTTTATGTTCCAAGTCCAAAGAATATAATGTTTTTAAATCAAATTAGATGTCTTCCTTTGGGCACAAATTCATGAAAACTTACAATACCACAATCACACAACAACAGCGCCTTCTAATTCATTGCATTTACACCAAACTACACATCTCACCTATCTTACCATGTAATCCCAAAACACGAACATATACTGAAAGTGATAACTACGATGCAGCATATTTAAACAACTTGACAAACAATAACAAGTGACACCAATTTCAAACTCAAAACAAAAAACACAACAGTCGCCAATAAGCACATTCAAGTCATAAACTCAAAATTACTTATTTTACTCACAAAGAAACAGATAAACATTTTGTACAACAAGTTACAAGCACCCTAAAACATATGGCACTGAAACGCAATAACAGGATCAGCAGTTCTTATACACTAAAAAAGCATGCAAACTTCAAACCACTTACCATAAGCACAATGAACGAAAACAGGCACATCCTGACTCCTCTTCCTACACGCCCACTTAACCGCCCTCTCCATCTCACCGGGATCGCACGCCCTGGTATCCCACGTGGGCACACACATATAGCCTCCCCCACCCGCACTCCCACTCAACCTAGGCAACTCACAAGTACAATCCAGAATGGCGGCACCCCCGGGTGGCAATTTCCCTACCTCATTCGGCCATCCACCCACATACAACCCCTCCACAACTTGACTAAAAGGATCCTCCCTACTTTTCAACCTCCTGAGACTGGAAAAAATCCGAACAAAATACAAATAAGGACTAAACATAACCAAAGACCAAATGGGAAAAGATCCATCTGTTTTTTTACCTAGTAACATTGGTAAGTTGATTAAAGGGTGTGATGCTAATGATACTAGTAATGATACTAATGATGCATATAAAAATGGGATTGATAAAAGGGTGAAGCCTAAGCTTTTTAAGGATATGAATGTTATGAAAAGTGTTAAGGATTTTAGGCCTATTAAGATTGACAGACCAACTCCCATGATTAATTTTGGGTGAATTTGTGATCTGCAGAACTTTTTAGATGTGCTATCAATTTTGATTTAAGGGTTTGAAGTCGGGTGGGTTTTATTTTGGTCATGGGTTTATAAAGTGAGACACGTTTATGATTTGATAATATTAATTGATTTGTTAAAAGTTAAAACGTATAAATCAAAATTTTGATATTTTGATAATTAGTTTTAATGCTCGTGTAAGTACGGGACTTGAATATAAAAAATAAGTAATAATTTACGATTTTATTATATTTATGTATTTTAAGAACATTTAATGTTTATATGTTTAATTATTTTGTTGTTTTACTGTGCACCGTATAAATTATATAAACTCACCTCAATTTTTATTTTTCAAATTTCATACTTTTTTTATTTTTGATATTTTTATTCTAAATAATTATCTCTTAATAATTAATAAACAAACCATTTACATCAACTTAACACGTACACGATTTATAAATTCATGATTTTTCAATACTTAATACTACCTCCGTCCCAATATTATTGTCCACTATTCCATTTTGGGTTGTCCTAAAATTATTGTCTACTTCCAAAACTTCCAAAATTAGATAGAGAATTTTATTTGAGTTTACCATATTATCCTCACTTGAGGTTATTATTACAAACAATAAAGAAGTATAAAATTAATTGGTTAAGGGTAAAACTGTCATTCTGCAAAAAGTAAGAGAGAGAAAGCTGAAAAAGTGATGTTTTTCTAAAACTGTGTGTTTCTTGTCTGTGGACAATAATTTTGGGACGGAGGTAGTATTATTTTATAAAAAATATTAATTTTTTAATAATTAAATAGTTACGATCTTCATGGACCCCGAGTTTTATGTTGAAGCATAGCTTGGCTGGGCCGGTTCGATGGCTCTCCTGGGCCGTTCGTCGTCTTCCCGGGTCCTGAGTAATGCTGCAAACAAAGGAAAACCGGTTAGGAGTGGACCTGAGGCCGGAGCCCCGGGGTCCACCTCCGACGGTTAAGTTAGTATCGTGATGATATATTGTAGAGAGGTGTGCTTAGAAGAGATAACCTGATGTAGAATGAGACCCCTAACCCTGTTTATATAGTGCTAGGGTTTCTTGAAAGATAAGTTAGGTGTGTGTGGGCCGTGGGCCTGTCGGGCCGGGCCGACTCCAGACTATACATCGACATTTTACATGATTTTTCATTATTTAATAATATTAATTGATTTTGTTTTATAAATATGTATTGCATAAAAGAATTGAATTTGTTTAACTGAAATGTAAGCTATCATTTTTTTAGGCATTATGTGTTTAGTAACACATAACGACCTTGAAAAAATATATGTTGTTGTAGTATGTAGAATCTCGTCTATTTTTTCATCTCACACAACTATCTGAGGTCCTGTATTTATTTTGATATTTATATCCACGTTAATAATAATTTACGTATGTTGCATTACTTGACTTTGTTAAATGTCATAATTGAAATAGACAATAATTTGTGTTTTTATTTGAATATTTATATTATGTGATTTGTTGATTTTTTTTAATATAACATATATGTCGTATTTTTAAAATATAAAATTTTGGATACATAAAGTTTAAGGGGGTATTTTGTTTATTTTATAAAGTTACTAAAAAATATGAAAAATTATAAGTTTACACTTGAGTCTATCTAATTTATTTAAAATTTAACCACTAAAATTTTATTAATATCTTCCTCCTTATTTAAGTTTTTATTTTCACATATTTGACATATATATTTTTGTGTGTTTTCATCAAATTCCTCCACCAAAATTTTTAATTTTGACTAAATTGAATTCAATTTTGACTTTTTTCAACCAATCACATCGCTCTATTTTACTTATGTGTCAAAATCAAGTCATTTGATTGGTTCAATTGCTTTTTCTACAACCTCCACTTTTTACTAAAATTCTCAAATAATCTAATTTTTTAATTATATAAAAGATAAAATTTTATTAATTGTGAGCTATAATATTATTATTCGTATCACGAATTATATATGATTTTGTATCACGAACCATATATGATTTCAGAAAATCATATCTGAATATATAAGCTAACGTATTTTTAGGTTATTTTGACGTTAATAAGCTCATTACTTACTGTTAGAATTACTTTTAACTTAATTACTAGCTAACTTATTAGCTTGTTTTTATGAATTGTCATATTTAATAGATTTGAATCAATCAAGTGTTAGAGAAGTGTTGTTAAAAGTTTTGTTTGCATTGATGAAAGTGTTACTAGTTGATCAGAGTTTTGATGTTCTATCTGAAATTGTTCTTCATTCTCTTGCATTTAGTTGTAAATCCTTGTAACACCCCTAAAATGACATAACGGAAACTTACAAGTACGGGGGTTTTTACGTCATTTAATTCACATACAATGAGCAAGAGAATGACTATAAATGAGACATTTTAACAAGAAGTTAGCTTGTTGCATTTACTTGAAATAAAAAGTTTACAAAATGTATGTTTCAAATGCAAAGTAGCGAAAATCATAAGTTTGAAATAGACAACCAGATAACTTTTCAATGCATAAGATAAATCTTCCAAAATCCTCCAACTAAGCATGAGACGCCATATACTTCAAATAGCACGCAAGATCAATTACCTACGATAAATGTTTAATTGTGTCAATACAATGGTTGATGAATTCATAAGTTTAATATGAATCCATTATATGAGATACAATGGCAAGCATACAAGGCAAAGCTTACCCTTTTATGATAGCACTAAGCTAATGACACTGATACTAATGACAAGATGAAACAATAAAAAGTGTCTGCTAGATGTCCTATCCCAATACCACATCTGAATTGGCCATAAGTATACATCCGTTTGACATTGGTGACAAAAGACGCCCAGACGGGAGTGCCAAACTCCAATAGATCTATCTATAACATATGTGCTTACTTGACGGTCATCCGGAAGTAACTAATGTGTTTGTTAATGCAATGATGCGCAAAAACGTTATTTTCATTTTTTAGTCTCGCTTTGTTTTGTTTACGACAATATACAAAAACAATAAAAATCGAATTTTGAGTTCAAGTATTTTTTATTTCATCCATAATCACTTAAGGTAAGAATAAACAAGTTTTTAACCTAACTAAGTGATCAAGGATTTATTTTTTCTTAAACTCACTTTTATTTATTAGTAACAAAAGTTTTTTTTATAAACATTATTTTTAAGAAATTTTTTTATTAAAATAGAAAATCGAAATCGGAATCTTGAGTTCAAGTATTTTTCATTTCATACACTATCCTTAACACTGATGAAGCATATACTAATGAAAACAAACAAGTTAAATTTGCAGAAAAATTTTCCACTGACCGCGGATCAATATTGTTCACCGAGATTCCATATAATTATGGAACCGTAGGTAGAGATAATGAACCGCGAATAGAGATATCGAAAAACGTAAAAATAAACTTTTCTGAAAAATCTATTTTAGGTAAAAGGCCAAAACATCTTGTCATTAATAAAGCCAAAGTACCCATTATTAATGAAAAGGAGTTTGGTAAATTCTATACTCCTTTGAGTAAACCTTTAATGAAAATGAAAGGTCCAATGAGGAAATCATCTACTCCTTCTACAAGAGTAAGAAATGATTCAAGGCCTAGGAGTAGAACACACCTAAAAATATTGACGCGAGTTCTACTTTTCGGCATAGGAGATTAGGTCACGCTAATATACGTTTAATTCAATCTTTGGTCTCTAAGGAGTTGGTAAGACCTCTCCCAAAGATCAAGTTTGATAGTCACTTTTGTGATGCTTGCAAAATTGGGAAGCAAGTTCACTCTAGTCACAAAGCCAAGAATTTGGTTTTGACCTCTCGGTGCCTAGAGCTACTACAAATGGATCTGTTTGGACCTTCCGCCATACGGAGTTATACCCTACTAATAGTTGATGAATATTCTAGATTCACTTGGACTAGATTTTTGGCTAATAAGAATGAAGCTTTCGTTCATTTCAAAATCTCTAGTCAAAAAATCCAAAATCAATTAGGATGTCCAATTGTGTCTATTAGGACGGATCATGTTAGAGAATTTGATAATGAAGTGAAATTTGGTGCCTTTTGTGAAGCTCATGGTATTACCTATAACTTCTCGGATCCTCGCACTCCACAATCAAATGGGGTAGTTGAAAGGAAGAATAGGACACTCCAAGAGACGAGTAGGACCATGTTAAACGAGCAATCTTTGCCTCAAAAATTTTGGTGCAATGCCGTTGATACATCGACCCATATTTTCAACCAAATTCTTATTCGACCTTTTCTTGTGTTAGTGCAAACATTACGATGTTTAGTCGATATAATCTCTTCGTGTTTTGTTGATGACAAACGTATAACTCGCAATGCATTATGTAAAATGTTAAGGTACTCGTAATCACTCAAGAACACATTTGTTTGTATACTTCTCTCGACACCTCCAAGATCGCATTCAGCATGAATCACTCAAGGTATGAATAAACAAGTCATTAACCTTACTAAGTGATCAAGGATTAATATTTTATTAAAACTCACTTTTTATTAAAGTGACAAAGTATTTTTGAAATAAGTTTATTTTAAGAAAATGCTTTATTATAAAGAAAATAGAAATTTGAATTTGGCATATTCCAAAGAATATTCCCTAAGGTATATTCTAAAGAATATTCCTTAAATTGAATTTAGGGTATTCGAAATAGTCTAAGAATATACCCTTGAGGTATAAACTTCACCAAATGGCATTTCCCCACTAAAGGACAAAAATGCACGGTCTCCAAGCCCGAGGTTCCTTAAAGGAACCTGCGGTTACTTATTAATAAGGAACCGCACGGCTAATTAAGGAATCACGGGTATTTATAGCCGTTGCACTCCTGCCCTATAAATAGTGGACCATTTCCATCTTTTTAATCAACCCTTTTTGCACAAATCTTTTTGTTTTCTCACACACTTTAGTCCTTGATTAGTTGTTTGGTAATCTTGTTTTAAGATGTGATTCTCTCCTTCAATCCTCTCATCCTCTCAGTGCAAAGAGAATAACACTTTCATCACTATGAAGCGTTGGGTTCACAACATGATGAAGATCTCTCCTTCTAGATCAAGTCATTGTTTTCCTACTATGTATATGTAGAAGATCCAAGTTGTGGGTACACTTGGATGTATTTGTAAGGGTAGTAGTGAAAAACCCGCATGCTTTTACCATGAATAGTACCCTTAAGATCGTACGTACTAGATTAAAACTTTCCTTTTATAGTATGATTACGTTCACGTGTTAGAATTTTTACGTATTACGTACGTGTTAGAACACGATAAGTATTTATTACGTACGAACACACAATAATTCTTTAAACAATAATTAATCACGAACATGCGATCATGAAATCATGAACGTAAATTAATCACGATCTAACATTAATTACGTATTTATATTTATTACGAGCACGAATAAATATATTAAGTCACGGTTAATAATTAACGAGAACACATAAAACGCGAACACGATAAAACACGAACGAACACTAAAATAATTAGACTTGGAAAAAGGTACGGGTACCCCATGTGGGGCCCCCTACCCGCGGCTACACCAAGAAGATGGGCCAAGCCCATCTAATTTTTGCTAACAAGGGGTTAAGGTGAAATCTTTTGTCATTTTTTCACATTACAGTAAAATTACAAAACCCTAAAAAGATTTTCTCCTTCCTTCTTGCTCTCCTTTGGCCGCCGGATTTAAACACACAAAAGGGGGTGTTTGTTTGATTTTTGATCTTGAATTTTGTGCAAGCATTCGTGTGTGTTCATCCTCGTTTGATCCACGCATTCGGTATACCTTTTTAATCCTTTCTTTTATGTTTTGATTTAATAAATTAAATAAGATCATGATGTTTTTAAAAAGCTAATTAAACATGTAAATGGTTATGGGGTAAATCAAAACAAAGGATTTAAGGGTGTTTGTTGTGGCCGACGCCTAAACCGAACCCCCAAGGGGTCTCGGTTTGGCTTGTGAACCACCACCGAGACCTCATGGTCTCGGTTTGGTGGTGTGGGTCCCACGACAGCAGCAAACAGGGGAGAACCCCGAAGTGGTTCGGGGTATGGTGTTGATTACGGGTCCGGTTCATGGTTTCTAGTCACGATCTGGTTCATTGATTATGTTAAGATTATGATTTTAATAGTTATGTGTTAAAAATTAAATTAATAAAATATGACATGATTATTCTAATCAACATGACTTAGGTTATAATTTAATTATTAAATCATGGATTTTTAACCTAAGTATTTATATTTTCTAGAATATAATTAATTAATTATTAAAAACCATGGCTATAATTAATTAATTAACATGACTTAGGCTATATTATTAATAATTAATAATACATGTTTTAACCTAAGTATTTAACTTTATTTAATTAAAAACATTATATATTTAATTAAATACTTTTAACCTATAGTTTATTTAAATTACATGTAATAATTAATAAACTATAACTTATATCATTATGACTTAGAAAAATAATCAGAAAACACTTAAGCTTATATAATTAGCTTATTTAACCAGCTTATATCTAATTATGGAAACTTTCTATTTTTAGAAACTTATTTAATTAAGGCAGCTAATCTATTTATGGAAACTTTCTATTTTTAGAAACTTATTTAATTAAGGCAGCTAATCTATTTATAGAAACTTTTTATTTTTAGAAACTTATCTATTTTAAGCAGTAATTCTATTTTTGGAAACTTTCTATTTTTGGAAACTTTCTATTTTTGGAAACTTTCTATTTCTGGAAACTTTCTATTTTTGGTAACTTTCTATTTTTGGAAACTTTCTATTTTAGGAAACCTGCTATTTTTAGAAAGTTACTTATTATTACACAGTAAGTATAATCATACATGAAATACAAGTAATACTTAATCAGAATAGATAGAATATAAGATAAACACAGTTTAAAGCTTAAAACAGTAAAACATGACATGAACGTATATAATAAGCTAAGACATGACATAAAACCAGTTACGTATTTAGTAATCAGGTACTTATACACGTATGTATTTATGTATCATTAGTGATACCGAAGTAGGACTCTCCTCCGTTCGTCTTCTTCGTTCACTGGACATAAGGTACGGATTCCCGTCCTTTCAGTATGGACATTCTTTCCTTATTAGGATTTCTCGTATGCAGCCAACTGTTTTCCCGTAGTATAAGTTTATATGTTTGATTTGATTATGTTTAATTTAGAATACCTATAGCTATATACATGCATGACCAGTTTCACCTAGTTATGGAGGTACCATAACCATAACACTAGAGGCACTGGTGTTATGACTTCCCCACGGCGGAGTGATTGCTCGTGGCGTCCCTTCAGCTTTTGGCCATATTATTATATTTATCACGTGGGGCGTATGGGTGCATCCTAATTACATGTTTTCAGCAGATTACTCAGTGTGAATGTGGTGTGTGCCTTGCATCCTTCACAAGGAGTTGGTCCTTCCTACCCAAACCAGTATATTAAATTAGAGGCAGCCCCTCTAATTTGCATGATGAGGTCACCCCTCCAAGTATTGGCTAATGGTAGAATATGTTAAACAGTTTTTATAAGATAAACATAAGGCTTTTCAAACTATAAAACAAGTTTTACCAAGACTTAACCGGGTTATTCAGGACTTAGTTTCTTCCGCTGTTATATGCTTATATGCTTATACTATTCATGCTTTATTGTACATCAGTGCACAGAGCGTATTGCTCAGCCGTTTTCCTTTTCTATGTTCCCAAAACGGCAGGTACTCAGGGACGCTCGTAGACTTTAAGCGTACGTGCATATGGACTATAAGCTATCTAGCCTTTCTTTACTTTATACATTATCTTTACTTTGATACTCTTGCCATGGACATTGTTTATTTCATTTACAGTACTTATGTTTGTGTGTGATGAGCTTTACTTTTGGACTACCGATGTTTGATTCCGGTATTTTCCTTTTATGGTCATGTAATGTTTAGACATTTATCCTTGTATGCTTTGATGACACGCCATAATTACGCGTGACATTCCATTATCAAAATAGGGTGTTACAATTATGGTATCAGAGCTAAGGCTTCGAACTGTAGGCTCTCAAAATATGACCTGTGATTAGTGGGTAGTCACTATGGTCTTCCTAGAACTCACAGTCGTTTTCATGCATTCATCATTTTTATGCATACATATATATGTCATTGTCGCAGGTTTATGACTAAGTAATGGTTGGTACAAGACTGGCCCTATTTAGTCGCATGTGTTTTATCGAAACTTTTAAATTTGGGACCGACCCATAGGCGTCCCCTCGCCACGTCTTTTATTTTGGGTGAACTGACCATAGGCGTTCACTCTCGAGCATACAAAAGTTTTCATAAAACTGCATCATGCATTCATACACAAATTTTCTTGCATAAATTTTTTCTCTGGATTTATTGGTATAATTTGTTTTCATGTATATATATTTTATGTTTTGATCTTTTTAATCATATGTTTTATGTTATACTGTCAGATGGCAAACACAAACAATCTCTGGGGAGATGTTTGCAGCTGCTGATGCAGAAATGCAAGACATCCTTCATCAGAACGACAACTATCCTCCCCCGCCTAACATTTTCCCCATGGAAGGAAGGAATCGGCTCATAAGGGAATACTATACCATTAGACAGCGACCTGACGAAGACATCAATGACTTCATGCAGCGTTTTCTTCGTTATGCCGGTGTCCTGAGAGCAGCTGCGGGCACCACTGAAGAGCAGGCACTACATTTTCGTTGAGCTCTTAATCAAAGGATCGCCAATAACTTAGCAGGTGCTCCGTTGGATACGGTAGCACAAGTGGCCGATGCAGCACATAGACTGGAGATGCTACAGGAGATAGATGAGTTCGGGGAAGCTGAGAGACCCGAGAAGAGGTAAACATTCGTATTCAAGCGGTGACCAATCCGTATTCTTTCCATATATGTCAATTATTCATCTCTTTAAATTGTATCTTCCAGGCAGAAAACTGGGGACCGGTCTCAGCCGGCTACTCAGCAGCAACCTCATCAACCCAAGGGAAACGGTCAGACTAACGACAGTTCTGCTATGGATAGGCGTGGCGGTAATGACAATTACCGTAACAACGCTGGACACTCCAACGGCAACAGGTCCTAATACTTACGCAATTTCTTATGATTTCATGTTATAACTCATATTCTGACACTTTAGCAAAATTTCTACCAGGAACCATGGAAACGGTATGGACAAGAACCAGAGAGGTTCACAACCTAGCCGTCTAGCTATTACTGGTATTCAATCTTATGATTATCCGCATTGTCCTTTATACCCTATTATCATGTCTTATGTAAAATGTTTTATCAGGTCCTCAGCCAGCCAGAGCACCTGCTGGAGGATATACTCATCCTCTTTGCTCTACTTGCCACCGTAGGCACCCAGGGCCATGTCGTCGTAACACTGACGCATGCTTCAAGTGTGGTCTTCCTGGCCATATCATGAAGGATTGCCGTAAGGGCGAGATGGAGGGCACATCGGGACATGCTGATACCAAGCCGCCTCCTACCACTGGGCGTCTTTACACGACATCTCGAGACCAGGCCAACAAGTCTACGGGTACCATCACTGGAATCTTGTATATGTATGGTAAAGCTACGTGTGTTTTTTTCGATACGAGTGCTACTCACTCGGTCATTTCTACTGCTTATGCTAAGAACATTAGGATGCTCCCCATGCCACTAGAGAACAGACTTACTATTTCCACGCCTTTGAGGGACTCTGTATTAATCACCCATGTATACAAGAGTCTTCCCCTAGAATTTGACGATAAGGTTTGTCCTGTTGACGCACTTCCGCTGGACATGAATGAATTCGACATGATTTTGGGCATGGATTGGCTATCCAAGCATCATGCTACCATAGACTGCCATTCATATCGAGTTATCTTCGGTGATGTCAATGCACCAGAGTACATTCATAACGGGTTCGTACCCGGACGGTCTGTACAAATCATATCTACCCTACAAGCGCGTGCACTACTGTCACATGGCTGCGAAGGTTATCTAGCTACGGTTCACGACATGGATGCTGAATCTCCATCAATTCAGGATCAACCAATAGTGTCGGAATTCCAAGATGTATTTCCAGCAGAACTTCCGGGCATACCACTTGCACGAGAATTGGAATTCAATATCGAGCTTATTCTAGGAGCTGAACCAATCTTCAAGGCCCCTTATCGCATGGCTCCCATAGAGCTGAAGGAGCTGAAGGATCAACTGCAAGAACTTATAGAACGATGTTTTATTCGACCGAGCGCATCTCCATGGGGCGCACCGGTCTTATTTGTTAAGAAGAAGGACGACAGTATGCGTCTTTGCATAGACTATCGCGAGCTCAACAAGATTACTATCCGGAATAGGTATCCACTACCGCATATAGACGATCTGTTTGACCAACTCCAAGGGGCCAAACACTTCTCCAAGATTGATCTTAGGTCAGGCTATCATCAGCTACGGGTTAAGGAGCAGGACATCGCCAAGACTGCTTTTCGTACCCGCTATGGCCACTACGAATTTGTAGTTATGCCATTTGGCCTGACAAATGCTCCACAGTGTTCATGGACTTGATGAACAGAATCTTCCATGAATTTCTGGACACGTTTGTCATTGTCTTCATCGATGACATCCTGCTTTTCTCAAAGTCCAAGGAGGAACACGAAGACCATCTTCGTACTGTACTACAGATTCTTCGCCAGAAGCAGCTGTATGCTAAATTCTCCAAATGTGAGTTCTGGTTAGACAAGGTGGCATTCTTAGGTCACATTGTATCAACAGAAGGAATCACTATGGATCCAGCGAAGGTTGAGGCCATTACTAAGTGGCCGAGGCCAACATCAGCAACATAAGTCCGCAGTTTCTTAGGCTTAGCTGGCTATTACCGTAGGTTCGTGGAGAACTTTTCCCGCTTAGCACTACCATTGACCAAACTGATGCGGAAAGGGGGAAATTCGTCTGGACTAAAGAACGAGAGAAGAGCTTTGAAGACCTGAAGCAGAAGCTAGTTGATAGGTGTGAAAACGCCCATCCTTTTACCACTTAATTCTAGCTAAAACAAGACCAAAACACGTATTTAATATCATTTGTTTGGAATTATGCGTGGTTTTTGTGTTTATTTTGTTTTCAGAGTCAACCGGATGAATATTGAAGAAAACATGGGATTGTACGGGCTTTATCGAAGAAAAAGACTCAAGACAAAGTCTATTGTCCAAGAGATGCAAAAGATTTGAAGTCATTGTGCCTATTTAAAGATTTATCGAAGAATAGAGCCAAAGATGGAAGATTCTTATATGTCGAATAACTCGAGTCTATTAAACAAAAGATTATAAGACGAGTTGGAATTATTCACCGACACTTCTAAAAATCCAAAGTCGGAAACGTTTATTTAAAGAAACGCGAAGACTAAAGAAGAAAGAAGAAAAGAAACCCAAACCAAAGCCCATTCACAAGCCCACCATCACACGCCTATAAATAGGACTTTACTTTATAATTTGGAGTTAGTTAGTTTTTGTTTAGTTTTAGTTTTTCATTCTCTCTAGTTTTAGAGAGAGAAAGTTCTCAACTTTCTCTCACTAGTTTTCATCTTTCTTCCTTTCAAGATTAAACCTTTATATTATTTTTCATTAATCAAGTTTAAATTCAAACTTTTAATCTTTAATCTCATTCTACCTTTCTTTGATTTTGATTCACTTTTGGTACGAATTACTTATGATCCGTGTTGTTCATCTATGTTTTCGTGCTTAAAAAGTTAATCTTTTTATGTTTCCTTAAGTTTCTACACGAATAAGCTTTTAGATCTTTGTACTTATTGGCTTATTTGTGAGTTTAGCTTATTTACTTTTTAAAGTTTTTTATAAAAAGTTCATCTTTTTATTATTTGATTTATAAGATTGATTATTTGAAGTTTAGATAAGTTGTATTTGTGCTTATTTGATCCGCTTAATATTAGATTCGTGCTAGTTTTGGAGTTAGCTTATTCCATAGCTTATCTCCCTAGCTTAATTTTCGGATCCAAGAAGGTAATCGGAAAGGGTTATAAACCCCTTTCTGATTTGATTATTCCGACCAGACCCCCCTTATTCCGATCGTATTGATCGAAAAAGGGTTTTGAGTATTCCGACGGTGAGCAGTTTTGTCACATTCCGATTGGAACGGTTTTAGATTATTCCGATTGCACCATTTTTCCCATATTCCGATTAGACTAGGTTTTTGATTATTTCGATTTGCCCTTTTATGATTATTCCGATTGCCCCTTTTGTTAACATTCCTATTGCAGTTAATTTTAAAACATTCCGATTTGATTTAATTTTGAACGTTCCGATTGGATTATTTTCAATTATTCCGACCATGGACATTGCTTACATTCCGATCACGCTGATCGGAATGTATTCCGATTAGGGTGTTTTGTGCATTCCGATCTGATTCCATTTTCTTGCATTCCGATTGTTTAGTTCTTGTTTCTTGTTTTTTATAAAGTTTCCAAGTGTTAGTTTTATTAAGTGTTCTAGAATTTTTCTAAATCATGTCTTTAAGATTTTAAGCATTTAGTTTTAACTTGTCAATTTATTTTAAATCTTTTAAAGCTTTAATTTTACTCTTCGACACTTATTTATTTGTTATTAGTTTAAAATAGGTAAACAAACCAACACCTTTTTATTAACCAAGAACAAATCATTCCACTTAGAGCCGTGATCAATTCGAGGAGATACCGAGACATAAATCTTGAACCCCAATGAAAAACGCATGTATCAAATGGCGCCGCTGCCGGCTCTTCTCGTTAAGATTAACAGTTTTTTGTGAGAACTTGGATTTTGGGATCCGTTCACCGTGAACGTTACTTTTTCATAGAAACTTTCAAAACCCCCAAAAAATATAAAATTTTCAAAAAATCCTAAAAATTAAAAAAAAAACATAAAAAAACAAAAATATTTCTGCTTTGTTTTTGCCTTGTTAGTTCTTTTGCAGGTGCATGCGTACACGATCAACGTCTTATCAAGAGCCCGAGCCTCTCGAAGACTTAGACATGGCCGGTGTACAAAACAACAACAATAACCCACCTCAAAACAATAACAATCCACCTCTCAACAACAATAATAACAACAACAATGAGCCTCTACCAGACAATCGCCCGATGATTGAACTTCTGCAAGCACATGTAGACGGCAACAATGATCCAATTGTCATACCCGCGATTGCAGCCAACAATTTTGAGCTCAAATCCGGCTTTATCCAGATGGTCTCCGCTCAACCATTCTTGGGGCGTACCACTGATGATCCACATGACCACATCAGGAGATTCTTGCAACTCACGAATACGGTCAAATTCAATGGTGTTCCACAAGAGGTAATCCGTTTACAACTTTTTCCCTTTTCTTTAGAGGGACAAGCCCGGCATTGGCTTGCTAAGGAACCGCCACAAAGTATTCTTACGTGGACGGATTTGGAGACCAAGTTTATCAACTACTTTTTCCCACCCTCTCGTACTACCGCTTTGCGGAATGAAATTATCAATTTTGAACAAAAGTACGATGAGTCTATTAGTGAATCTTGGGACCGTTTTAAAGATCTTTTAAGAAAGTGCCCACAACATGGTTTTACCAAAGTGCACCAAATTAATACTTTTTATAATGGTTTAAGCATGAATGACCAAGATTCACTAAACAGTGCCTCGGGGGGTAATATTTTGGTTAAGACTTCCAATGCCGCTTGGGATATCACTGAGAATAAGTCTCGTGTGCAAACCAAGAGTGTGCGGACCAATGTCGCTAGTGCTAGTACTAGTGACAGCGACAAGCGAATTGACAAAATCACTGCGCTTCTTGAATCGTTTGCTACCCAAACCGCTAGCAACACCAACAGCATCAATGCTAAAAACGCTCAAGTCAATGCTGTAAGCCAACCATGTGAAATATACGGGGGTCCTCACTCTTACACCACTTGTACCGCCACCCAAGACTACCCTTCTGAGAATGTGAATGCAGCATACGGTACCTATCCTCCGGCCGCTTATCAAGCTTGTCCTCAAGGTGACCGCAACTTGCTTAGTTACCGCTCTAACAACTATCTCTCACCACCCGGTTTTCCTCCTAACAACCCAAACCAACAACAAAACCCAAATCGCCCTCCTCAACAACAACAACAACCTCGTACACCATACATACCACCCCACAAACAACCATATCCACCTCAAAGAAACAACCAAGTTTACCAGCAACCTGCTTATCAACCACCCGCATACAATGCTCCTCCCAACCAACCCACCGCATTACACCAAGACATTGGAACCTACATGAGGACTAATGATGTGATCGTGGACAATCTCCAACGGGAAGTGCTCAACTTGAAAGCAGACCTGGTGAAACAAGGGAACGATTTGAGAGCTGATATGAGAAACACTTTGGATAATCAAACGAATGACTTAAGGAACATGATGGCTAGTTTCTTCCAAGGTAATCAACCCTCTTCTTCGGATACTCTTCCGAGTAACATCGTTGCGAATCCAAGAGGGGAGATGAAAGCAATCACCACTCACAGTGGCAAAGGTACCAAGGAACCCGAGCTTCCTATATCTCCACCGGTGATTGTGACTAAGGAGAACGAGTCACCTGCTCCTATCCCTCATCCTTCTACTTCCCCAATTTCTCCACCTCTTACTTCTACCCCTCCTTCACCCAAGGATGTGAGTGATCCTTCGATCCCAAAGCCTTCCTCTTCTTCCGATATACCTTATCCCTCAAGGTTGAGGAAAGAGAAGCTCAAAAGCAAGGATGATATTCAAGTTTCGAACTTTCTTAAAATGTTTAAACAATTGAATTTTAACATCTCCTTCGCTGAGGCTCTCGCTCACATGCCTAAGTATGCGAAAATGTTCAAAGATCTTCTTAGCGACAAGGAGAAGCTTCTTGATATTGCTAACACCCAACTTAATGAGAATTGCTCTGCAGTCCTCTTAAGGAAATTGCCAACCAAGCTTGGTGATCCGGGTCGTTTCTTAATCCCTTGTAACTTCCCGGGAGTAGAGAATTGCATGGCCCTAGCCGATCTAGGTGCCAGTATTAACTTAATGCCTCTAAGCGTTTGGAAGCAATTATCTCTCCTTGAGCTAGTCCCCACCAAAATGACTTTGGAATTTGCTAACCGTACGGTTGCTTATCCAGTGGGGATAGCCGAAGACGTCTTTGTAGGAGTCGAAAAATTCACTTTTCCTGTCGATTTCGTTGTCGTTGACTACGACATGGACCCTCGTGTGCCATTGATCGTTGGTCGTCCATTCTTGAGGACCGGTCGCACTCTCATCGATGTTGAAGCTGGTGAGCTTATCATGAGAGTGGGTGACGATAAAATTGTCTTCAACATGGGAAAGCTTTCTAAACAGCCTTATTCTAACGAGAGTGTTAATTGTATTGACGTTCTTGATGAGGCTTGTGAAGAACACTTCAAAGATGCTTGTAAAAGTATTCCTACCTCTCTTCCCAATGTTGAGACCGTTTCCTCTATTGAATCATCACTATCTCTATTTGGAGAAAGTGATTTCCTTTGGAAAGATTTGGAAGCCACCATGAGAGATGTGCACTTAGTTAATGATGATTCTCCCACCGATTGGGATGAAGATCTTCGTCTCATTGAGAACCTTCTTAAAGAAGACAATCTTTATCCACCATCTCCCACGGTTATTGCTATCGATGCTCCGACTTTGAAAACGCCTCCCATCGAAAATCCTCCGGATTTAGAACTTAAGGAGTTGCCGCCTCATCTCGAGTACGTGTTCCTTGAAGAAAACAAGAAGTCGCCCGTCATCATTGCGAAGGACTTGAAGGAAGAAGAAAAATCTCGCCTCATCTCCGTGCTTAAAGATCATAAGAAGGCAATTGCTTGGAAAATTTCCGATATCCGTGGAATTGATCCGAACTTTTGTACTCACAAGATTCTCATGGAAGATGACTTTAAACCCGCAATCCAGAGCCAAAGAAGGGTTAATCCTCGCATTCATGACGTCATCAAACAAGAGGTTATCAAACTTCTAGATGCCGGCTTGATTTACCCTATTTCGGATTCGCCTTGGGTAAGTCCCGTCCATTGTGTGCCCAAGAAGGGCGGAATAACCGTTGTTTCCAATGAACACAACGAGTTGATTCCCACTCGTCTCGTTACTGGGTGGAGAGTTTGTATTGACTATCGCAAGCTCAATGATGCCACGAGAAAAGATCACTTTCCTCTTCCTTTCATGGATCAAATGCTCGAGCGTCTTGCTGGTAATGACTATTACTGCTTCTTAGACGGTTTCTTCGGGTATTTTCAAATTCACATCGATCCCAAAGACCAAGAAAAGACCACATTCACTTGTCCCTACGGAACATTTGCTTACAAACGTATGCCTTTTGGTTTATGCAATGCTCCTGGGACGTTCCAAAGGTGTATGATGGCTATATTCCATGACATGGTGGAAGACACTATGGAAGTATTCATGGATGATTTCTCGGTTTATGGCGATTCTTTCTCTGCTTGCCTTGCCAATTTAGAACGTATGCTTAAGCGGTGTGAAGACACTCGCCTTGTTCTTAATTGGGAAAAATGCCATTTCATGGTAAAAGAGGGCATCGTGCTTGGACACAAGATCTCCAAAGCCGGTCTTGAAGTAGACCGTGCTAAAGTCGATGTTATTTCTAAGTTGCCTCCACCTTCAACCGTGAAGGGTGTGAGAAGTTTTCTCGGTCATGCGGGCTTCTACCGTCGATTCATCAAAGATTTTTCTCAAATTGCTCGCCCGATGACCCACCTCTTGGAAAAAGATACTCCTTTTATCTTCTCCAACGAGTGTATTGAAGCATTCAACTTGCTTAAGGACAAGCTTACTAAGGCACCCGTCTTGGTTACCCCTAATTGGGAGCTGCCTTTCGAGTTGATGTGCGATGCTAGCGACTTTGCTATTGGAGCGGTTTTGGGACAAAGAGTGAACAAACACTTCCAACCAATCCATTACGCTAGCAATACAATGACGGGGGCTCAATTGCATTACACGACAACCGAAAAAGAGCTTTTAGCTGTTGTCTATGCCTTTGAAAAGTTCCGCCCCTATCTTGTTCTTTCCACCACAATCGTTTATACCGATCATTCCGCGTTGAAGTACTTGTTGACTAAACAAGATTCCAAACCAAGACTTCTCCGCTGGGTTTTGCTACTCCAAGAATTTAAAATCGAAATTCGCGATAAGAAACGAGCTGAAAAACTAGCCGCGGATCATCTCAGCAGACTTGAGGATCCTTACCAAGGGGAACATCCGAACAAAGAGATCAATGACACTTTTCCCCTAGAGACCTTAATGTCTATCAACTCGACTTCTGATGAGTATAATGCAGTTCGTTTCAAAGTGGGTTAAAGCCAAAGCTTTACCCACTAAGGACGTGAAATTGAGTATAATGCAGTTCGTTTTTTCTCAGTTCTTACTAATAGAAAGTCCAACCAATATCGGGTTTTTAATTGTTCTTGGTTGTTAAGCTTGCTTGGTTAATCTATTTGCTAATTCAACAAATGCTTGCAAAACGGAAAAATATTACCTACGTATATGTAAAACAAACTGCAAATACCACGTTTTTATTCAAGTAGAAATTCAAAATGCAAAATATGAAACTAAAGGGACTGAAATTGTAAATTCTATGAAAAATAAATGCTTGAAATGTAAACTCTAACAATTATAGGGACTAAAAGTGCAAAACAGTAAACTATAAGGATCAAAAATGCAACAACTACAACAAACTTGCCAAAAATGCAACAAACTAACAAAATGCTAACTGAATTTTAACAACTTCCAAACTCTAGGGACTAAAATAATGCAAACCCTAAAAACATGGAAGATTAGCCAGATTTAAACGCTGACAGAACTAAAAGGACCAAAGTGCAATAAAGAAAACTATTTAAGCAAAAACGGGACAAAGAAGAAAATAAGCTCGTTTGAGCTTAATACTCAATCAAATTTGATGAAACAACTTGCAAAACTCTTGAAATCTCAATTAAGCTACGTGTGTTCAAGGAAATTTGCTAAAAATAAGAAATAAGCAAATGAGTGCTTATCAATAAGCACAAAATAAGCTATAGCCAAATCTAATCAGTCACAACTTGATTTTTCTATTAAAACTGATTAAGCAACTGATTTAAAGAATGGGAAATCAAACCAGAACGTTTTTCATCCAGAAATAAGCTCTAAAACTGAATTAAGCTAAAATTGAGCTTATGTTGACCAAGCGTTGACCAGCTTTTTTTCAAAAAGCTAATTTTCTCAAAAATCAAGTAACTCAACTACTTAAATGGATTTGTGAAGAAAAATTGCTAAGTTTATGAAGAGAAAAATGAGATACAGATTTTCAGTTCACAAGTTACAGAAACTTGAGTTAAGTCTCCATATCTGATTTTGGCTTATAACTAAGTGCTTATTGTAAACTGTATAAAATCCTTCTAGACTCTGATTCTTTATGATGTAAGCTAAGACTGAGAACAAATTTGGTGAAATTTCATTTAGAAATGAATGAGTTCTAATCAATTGAAAATGACAAGTTCTTAAAACCAAAGCTAAATGAAAACTGACCCACACTTTTTAAGTGCCTTTTGCCTTTTTGACCTTGTTTTTGACTTGTAAATGACTGAAAACTCTTTTATACTACTTATTAACTACAAATGAACTCTAAGATTTCAAACCTCTCCACTTGAAAACTCTTTTAAAGCTACACCCAAACACTCCTTTACTGATTTGAATGAACTTTTTACAAATGCTTTTAGAGTTCTGAATTAAACTGACTTAAAAGCTATAGCAGTCTAAATTCAATGGTCAAAATGAAAAGTAATAGAGCTCAATGCACTCAATTAACTCTACTAGAACTACAAACCAATTACAAGAACAAAAGTGACTGAATCAAGGCAGTTAACTAGAATAAAGTCCAAATCAAAGAACAAGTAAACAGGATTAAACTACTAACACTCTAAGATCTAACAAACAACAACAACAAGCAACTTTTATCAAGCAGCCATCAAGATTACTCTAGGAAAGAAAGCATGCAGTTAACTGTTGAGTGGAACAAAAATTAAGGACTTAAAACCTATTGTAGAATTCCTTTGAGAAGAAGAGGAGCGCTGAGCTCTCTTAGCCTAGTGATAACCACCACCTTATCACTAGGAATCAATCAAACAACAAGAATCAGCAAACTAATCAACTAGAAATCATCATTCTGCTTGAACATCTTCAAAAACTATGGAAATGACTGAATTCTGATCAAACAGCAATCTAACTCCTTCAATGTTAGTTATGATCCATCAATGATCATAACAAACATTTAACAGCAACAACAGTATCCAAATGCAGCAAGAATAGAACTGGAATGATAAGAACAGTTTTGGCGGGAAAGCTTGAATTCAAAATTCATTAATGGAAAAACGGTTACAAGGTTTGTTAGAAGCTAGTAACTAACTAACTAACTCAAGAGTTTGTCAGACTCTTGAGTAGCTAGGGTAAAATTGAGGGAAAAAGGAAAGGAAAAGTAGAACTAGGTGTTTTTACAAATTTAAGCTACTCATGAAAATGAAGTCTAATCCAGCTATTTATAGACATGAAGGAAGAGTTTGTTGGGGTTGGTGACGTGTCAGAACCAATCCCAGCTTGCCACGTGGAGAATTCTGCATATTGCACTTTGAAGGTATGAACAAGGAATTGGGGTTTTCTTCATTGATGGATTTCATGTTAATTGACTTGCACCATTGTGTTTATCTCTTCAAAACGATCAATTTTGATGTTGAACACTTTCCATGAAATTGCTTGTAGCTAAAACGCGATCCTGGTGAATTTCCCTTTGAAGAAGATGACACGTGTAAACGTTTGATTGGTTGAAAATCAGTCACACGGATTGCACTGTTTGGATTTGGTAATAAATGTGAGGCGGCTGAGTGGATATTAAGTATTTGATCCGTGTGCTTCCTTTTCTCTCTTCTCATTGGTTGAATTTCTTGTCACATGGATCAAACTTAGATAACTTTCAAAAGTTGGCAGAACAAGTCCTTGTACTTGGCAGATTATTGTTTTAAGCTACAATCTTTATTCTTTTGACATATTTGGTCCTTCAACTTCCATCCTTGAACAAAATGGTCCTTTGACTGAGTTGACTTGAGAGTTGACCAAGTTTGACTTGAATCTTGACTTTACAATATTTGCACTTTTAGTCCTTCAACTTTCATAACTTGTCAAGATAGGTCCTTATACTTCAAAGTCTTGTCACTTTTGATCCTCTTTTGTCTTTTTCATCCATTTGAGCTTGATTTTTCCTTGTTTGCTTGAAAATGTATCTTTTTACCTACACAAATGCACACAAACACAAACATACCACATAACACTGTTTTTGCCAAATAAATTGGTATTTTGCTTCATGTTTTAGGGTTATTTGTTATTAAAAGGATACGAGTTTAAGCTCATATCAAATTCCCCTACACTTGAACATTGTCATGTCCTCATGCAATATTATATTTTAAGGCTCAAAATTTCACATTTCCCTCATAATTAATCCACCTTGGCCATATGAGATGCATCTACACTACTCTAAACTAAATGATGCATGATTTTGACTTTTAATAATGCAATGAATCAAAATACAATTCTATCTATATCTTTTTGATTTTTCTTGAAATGGTTTTGATGGAAATAACTCATAAAGAATTCAATGACTTAGATTAGGGCTTGGGTACCATGGACATTTATCACCCTCAAATTTCACTTTCCCCATACCAAGCTTAAAAATGGGATCATTGCATTCACAAGTAAAAATTGCATCCACTTATTCATGACAATTAAATGTGGAACCGGTTATTATTTGAGCAAATTGCTTGTGGGCAAATTTGTCATTATTCAAGTGTGAAGTATAAGAAGTGTAAAATCCAAAAATAAGGAAGCACGGTTTTAATCCTAAGTAATCCTCTCATCCATTACTTGGAAAACCGCTCACAATTAATACAAGTCCGTATTAAGAGTAATAAGTCATTCGCCTTATGTGTAAAATCCTCATGTCATGCTTTCATAAGTAGATACACACTCGCTAAGGAAAGAAAAAAAATAAAACTCACGCAATAATTTACATCCGCCATCTTTTTGAGACTTTGGATCTTCAACCCCGCAACCCGTCAAGGTAATATTGGATTGGAGCAATCTATTGAATCCCCGCAACCCGTCAAGGTAATATTGGAACTCAATAGTCACTATAATTAACACCACACTGCCCCTCTTGGGAGTCTTGCATTATTATTTTTTTTTCTTTTTTTTTTCTAGCCACTCATTTTTTTTCATAAACCGCTCTTATTTTTCTTTATTCCTCACTAAGAAATTTGAAAAGAAGAAAAGGAAAAACACCCGCTAAATATGGAGCATGACATAAGTCTAGTACACATAAAACGTGCTAACTTAGAATCTTAAGACGTACTCATACCAACCATGAATGATTAGCCAAAAATGCATAAGAGATTACAAACCAATTAAAACCGTACTTGATTATTTATTAACAATTATATACATGCGAAGAAAATAGAGGCAAAGAAGAGAAGGGTTTAGCCACAAGTAATTATCATGAAGTTTATCTAGCCCTTTTACACTTGCTTCAACTCTATCATTTCCCATTCTCCACAAATTTAAAATTTCAAATAATGAAATTGGTGGATGCTTAGCCTAATAGACCAATGAAGGACTACATGGTTAAGGATACTAGCTAGAGAGTGCTAAAATAAGCAAACTCGGGTTGAGTCAAAATATCCATGGTGGGCCTAATATGTCAAAGAAGTCTAAACTTGTTAAAACCATGTTTTATTATATTTTTCTTTTTATTCTTTTGAAATAAAGAAGAAATATATACAATGCAAATGTGATATGCAAAATGAAAAAATGATTGATGCAAAAATTATGAATGCATATTTTTGTTGGCCAAAGTAGATCAAAAATTTGAAAAATGTTTGAAAATTCAATTTTTCCATGTTATCATGCAAGACAATGACAAATTCTAGGTAAGGTCACTTCGATAGAAGACCCCCTACACTTAAGCTAAACATTGTCCTCAATGTTTAAGAGCATGGAAGTGTAAAAACTTCCCCTACACTTATGACAATGAATAGACTTTGCTTAACCCAAGTTAAGGAAAGGACAACTATTAGTGAAGTCATGTGTAAGCACAAGGTGTCAATGAAAATTCACTAAAGTAACGAAGTGAACCGGATACAAGGGCCTCCTCCATAAGCTCCAAAGCATGAGATGAGTGAGCAACCCTACAAACAATCATGAAGACAAAAGAAGGTCTCCCCTACACTTATCTCCAAGTCTATGCCTTTATTTCTAACCTACAACACTCTAAACCTAGTTATACGATGCTTGAGTTAATGAGTCTCTAGCTCGACTCGTCCCTCAATGAATTAATTCATGGGGAAAATGGGGACCTCTTGGACCATTTCAACGGAAATGTCCTCCCCAAAGTAGTGTTTAACACGGTGACCATTCACTTTAAAATTTGGACCATCGGGTTGGGACAACTCAAGAGTTCCATATGGAAACACTTGAGCAATAGTGAATGGACCGGACCATCTCGACTTAAGCTTGCCCGCAAAAAGCTTCAATCTTGAGTTAAAGAGGAGAACCGGCTCTCCAACTTTGAACTCACGATTCTTGATCTTAACATCATGCAATTTCTTAGTCTTTTCCTTGTAAAGCAAAGAATTCTCATAGGCATTGGCTCTCAACTCATCCATCTCATTGAGTTGATCTTTCCTATGTGAACCGGCTTGGTTTAAATCAAAGTTAGCCCACTTGAGAGCCCAAGATGCCTTATGTTCTAACTCAAATGGGAGGTGGCACGCTTTTCCATAGACAAGCCTATAAGGAGTACAACCAATTGGTGTTTTAAAAGCCGTCCTAAATGCCCACAAAGCATCATCAAGCTTATCCGACCAAGAAGCTCGATGTTCTCCCACCGTTCTCTCTAAAATCCTCTTTAAACCACGATTTGTGACCTCGGTTTGACCATTTGTTTGAGGGTGATACGCGGTAGAAAGTCTATGATTCACTCCATATTTCTTCATAACTCTCGTGAATTGATCATTACAAAAGTGCGTACCACGATCACTTATGATGGCCCGAGGTACACCAAATCTAGCAAACAATTGTTTCAAGAACTTTACAACCACTCTAGCATCATTAGTAGGTAAGGCTTTAGCCTCCACCCACTTGGACACATAATCCACCGCCACAAGTATATACTTGTTTCCCTTAGAGGATGGAAAAGGTCCCATGAAATCTATTCCCCATACGTCAAATATCTCACACTCTTGGATAAAATTTTGTGGCATCTCATCACGTTGTGTAATTTTTCCTTGTCTTTGACAAACATCACAAAATTTCACCATCTCTTGGGCATCCTTGTAAATGGAAGGCCAATAGTAACCCGAATCAAAGACTTTCTTGGCGGTGTAGTTAGGCCCAAAATGTCCACCCGTAGGTCCTTTATGACATGCCTCTAAGATCTTAAATGCCTCGGGCCCATCTACACACCGTCTAATGATTTGGTCCGCATATTGCCTAAAAAGATATGGATCATCCCAAAAGTAATACTTAACTTCCTTAAGAAACTTTTTCTTTTGTTGGTAAGTAAGACCCTCAATAAGCACATTGCCCACAAGATAGTTTGCGATATCCGCAAACCAAGGTGTGGCATCCTCTTGGGAAGAGATAGACATGAGCTCCTCTAATGGAAAAGATTCATTGATTTCTTGATGTGGGAAATCTCCTTGAAAAGGATGCTCAAGTCTACTCAAATGATCCGCCGCTAAATTCTCGGCCCATTTCTTATCACGAATCTCTATCTTAAACTCTTGAAGCAACAAAACCCATCTCAAAAGCCTAGGCTTAGCATCTTGTTTTGTCATAAGATACTTGAGAGCGGAATGATCCGTATACACTATGGTTTTGGAAAGCACAAGATATGGTCTAAACTTCTCAAAAGCATATACTATAGCAAGCAACTCTTTTTCCGTGGTAGTGTAATGAAGTTGTGCACCGGTCATGGTTTTACTCGCATAGTGTATAGGTTGAAAATGCTTATTAACTCTTTGTCCTAAGACGGCCCCCACCGCATAATCACTAGCGTCACACATAATCTCAAAAGGTAATTCCCAATTTGGAGAAACCAAAACGGGAGCCTTAGTTAATTTTTCCTTAAGGGTCTCAAAAGAGTCTAAACAAGCTTGGTCAAAAATGAAAGGAGCCTCTTTCTCCAAGAGGTGAGTCATCGGTCTAGCTATCTTAGAAAAATCTTGTATAAAGCGCCTATAAAATCCCGCATGACCTAAGAAACTCCTCACACCTTTAACCGAGGTGGGTGGGGGAAGCTTAGCAATCACATCAATTTTAGCTCGATCAACTTCTAATCCCTTATTGGATATCTTGTGTCCTAAAACAATCCCCTCTTTCACCATAAAGTGACATTTCTCCCAATTAAGCACCAAACGTGTTTCCTCACAACGCTTAAGCATTCTCTCAAGATTGGTGAGACATGAGCTAAAGGAGTTTCCAAATACGGAAAAGTCATCCATAAAAACCTCCATGGTTTGCTCTATCATGTCATGGAAAATCGCCATCATGCACCTTTGAAACGTCCCCGGTGCATTACATAGGCCAAAAGGCATCCTCTTGTAAGCAAATGTACCGTAGGGACAAGTGAATGTGGTCTTTTCTTGATCCTTAGGGTCAATGGGTATTTGGAAATAACCCGAAAAACCATCAAGAAAACAATAGTACTCATTTCCCGCTAAGCGTTCAAGCATTTGATCCATAAAGGGAAGCAGGAAATGGTCTTTCCTAGTTGCCTCATTAAGTTTTCTATAATCAATACAAACTCTCCAACCGGTCACAAGTCTCGTGGGAATAAGCTCATTGTTCTCATTAGGCACCACGGTGATTCCACCCTTCTTTGGAACACAATGAACCGGGCTAACCCATGGAGAGTCGGAAATGGGGTAAATCATACACGCATCTAAGAGTTTAATCACTTCTTTCTTTATAACCTCATGGATCTTTGGGTTAACTCTCCTTTGGTTTTGAATGGCGGGTTTATAGTCATCCTCCATAAGGATTTTGTGAGTACAAAAATGTGGATCAATTCCCCTTATGTCGGATATTTTCCATGCTAAAGCTTTCTTATGTTTCTTAAAAACTTCAATAAGTTGCTCTTTCTCATCCTCTTTCAACTCTTTAGCAATAATCACCGGTAATTGGTCTTTTCCTTCTAAGAAAGCATATTCTAAGTGGGATGGAAGTTCCTTAAGTTCAATGGGAGGTGGACTCTCTATGGAAGGTTTAACTATGGAAGGTTCCTCAATGGTAATCTCTTGTGGAATAGAAGAAGGAATAGGGTCCTCATTGAGCAACTTTTGGATTGTAAGAATATCTTCTTCCCAATTAATGGGAGAATCATCATCACCAAGAAAGTTGGACTCAAATTCCTCCAAGAGGAAATCACTCTCTCCAAAAGGTGTTAAAAAGGGAGCAATTGAGGCCACGGTTTCAACATGGGGTATCTCATCACTAGCACTCTTACAAGCATCATGAAAGTGTTCATTACACACTTCATCTAGCACATCCACAATGTTAATAGTCTCACAAGGTCTAGACTCCTTAACCTCTTTTCTATTACAAACTTTCCCTAACTTAAACACCACTCTCTCATTTTCTACTCTCATAATTAATTCTCCTTCCGCCACATCTATCAAGGTACGACCCGTTCTCAAAAACGGTCTACCAACAATCAAAGGCACTCTAGGATCCATGTCATAATCGACCACTACAAAGTCGGCCGGAAAGGTAAACTTATCCACACCTACAAACACATCTTCCGCTATACCTACGGGGTAAGCTATGGTTCGGTTGGCTAGTTCAAGAGTCATCCTAGTGGGAGTGAGCTCGGGAAGAGATAGTTGTTTCAAAACCGATAAAGGCATGAGATTTATGCTTGCCCCTAAATCCGCCAAAGCCATGCAATTTTCAACACCGGGAAAATTACAAGGTATCAAGAAGCGCCCCGGATCTCCAAGTTTTGTTGGTAAGGTTTTAAGTAACACCGCGGAACAATTTTCATTAAGTGATGTGTTGGGCAAATCAACCAATTTCTCTTTGTTTGAGAGCAAATCCTTGAACATCTTAGCAAATTTTGGCATATAAGCAAGAGCTTCCGCAAAGGATATATTTATGTTGAGTTGCTTGAACATCCTTAAGAAATTGGAGACTTGGATGTCATCTTTGTTCTTTAACTTGTCCTTTTTCAACCTTGAAGGGTATCGAAGAGTAGGTTTTGGTGTAAGTGGAATAGGTGTTGTGGTGGAAGATTTGTCTTTGTTAGCTTCTTCATTGGGAAGTGTGGAAGGTAAAGGAGAAGTATGAGGTGGTTGAGGAGGTGTGTTTGAGTGAATAGGAGCATTTTGAGGAGGTGGAGTAGAAGTAGAAGGCTTGTCACAAGTAGGAGCACAAGTGGGTTGAATAAGAGTAGGTTTAGAAGGTGAAGGGTCCTTTGTTGTTGTTCCACTCCTTGTTGTAATAGCATTAACATTGGCCCTAGGGTTTGTTTGTGTGTTAGAAGGTAAAGCCCCTTGTGGTCTTTGAGTTACCGCCACTAAAACCCTATTGATTTGGTCACTCATTCTTTTCTCCATTTCACGCATTTTCTTATCAACATACTCTTGAGTCTCTTGCATCCCATATCCTTGATTTGGAACTTGAGAGTAAGCTTGATTTGGTATTGGAGCATATGCTTGATTGGGAATAAATGGAAGTGGTTGATTAAATCCTTGTTGTGGTGGATAAAAGGTATTTGCTTGAGGTTGAAATTGATTGGATGCCTTGTAGTTATTTCCTTGATATGGTGGTCTTTGTCCTTGATTCCTTGGTAAAATTTGAGGAGTATTTTGTGGAATTTGGGTGGGTGGTTGGGGTGGGAAGCCGGGTGGAGAAAGGTAGTTTTAGGATTTGTAAGAAAGGTTATTTGGATTGATGTTAGGCTTGAAGTGTTCACGGTGTTCCTCTTGGTAAGCATAGCATTCCCCTTGATACCCTTGCACTTTATCACATTGTTCATAAGAATGGGGGCCTCCACAAGTAACACAAGAAATGGTGATGGCATTCACATTATTTGAGGAATTGTTCAATGAAACGGTCTTAAGGGCTTGAACTATCTCTTGAGTCATTTCTTGTTGTCCTTGTTTGACTTGTTGAAGGATCTCTTGGTGATATTTAAGGAATTGGTTATCACAAGGTGTTTGAGAAGTGTTTTGGATAACATGAACCCGTTCTTCAAATTGATTGTTTGTTTGAACCATTGCCTTAGTCTCAATAATGTCCAAAGCCTCTTGATAAGTCTTAAGAAGAATACTCCCTCCCGCGGAAGCATTGAGTGAATCTTGGTGGTGAGCTTTAAGGCCATCATAAAAGAGACTTATTTGGTGAACTTGATCCAATCCATGATTAGGGCATCGCCTCAACAACTCACTATACTCTTCCCAAGCATCACTAAAGGATTGACTAGGTTTTTGTTGAAAGCCCATAATTAAAGTCCTCAAAGCCATAGTCTTTTGTGGAGGAAAGAACTTGTTCAAAAACTTAGTGGTAAAACCATCCCATGTGGTGATACTCTCGGGTGGTTGGGTGTCTAACCAATGCTTAGCACTCCCCTCTAAGGAAAATGACACTAACATCAACCTAATGACCTCATGTGGAACCCCATTATGCTTAATGGTATTGCAAAGTGAAAGGAATCTCTTAAGGTGAGCATGAGGATCCTCATTGTGTTTACCAAGGAAAGGTGATAATGCAACCATATTGATCATAGATGTATGTAGCTCAAATGTGTTAGCGGGAAAGTCGGGAATCTTAATGGCACTAGAATATCCATGAATGTTGGATTGCATACGTTCATACAAAGTACGATTATCAATAGCCATGGCTTCTTGTGGTGGAGTCAAAGCACGATTCTCGTGATCGGCTTGGTGGACGGTGGTGGTCTTACTCTTTCTCTTTTTCTTCCTTTTCGGAGGAAGAGGTTGTACACCAATCGGTATTTGTGCACACCCGCGAGTGAGCATGCAACTCAATACGAGGAATGAGAGAGAAGCTCTCGTGTGACTTTGAAGAGAAATGGATTATCCTCTTCGAGTTTCAATATTAAATATCCACAAGAAAATAACAATATATGTATTTACTACTTTGGGTGCAAGACCCTCAATGAAGCCTTCCTTCTTAGAATACTCCCAAGTGAACGGGGGGTTAGGTGGCGCGAAGCACTTAAGTACCTATTGACCCTTAGATGGCATTTTATAGCACATCGCCTTTCTATTCACTTAAATGTTCGTATTCTTCGAATTGTTGCTTATTGAGAGTATTTATCTATTCTTGCTTTATTTTGTTTGATCGATACACGTGTCAAGGACCGGAACGCCCCTCAACACGGTGTATTGCCTCGGCAATACTTATGGAAGATATGTAGATTGATTGTTCTTATACGTATACGTATTTACTTATAATAATATATGGAAAATATTTTTGTATTTATGAGTTTTTTAAGGGAAAATACTATATGTACATAAAAACCGAGAGAATCCAATAATATATATTTTGGTTGCAATCTCTTAGGAAAAAGATTGCTTTTTGGATTTTTTTATTTTTTTGGTCAATTCTTTAGGAAAAGAATTGTTTTGTTAATTTTTTAGTTTTTATATATTTTTATATTTTTGATTTTTTATTTATTTTTGATTTATGATACGTAAAAATAACGTTCACAAAGTGAACGGATCCCAAAAGCCAATGAAAACCGTCAATCGATAGTCTCTCGTGTAGTCAAAGAACTGGCAGCGGCGCCATTTGAAATTGAGTATAATGCAGTTCGTTTTTTCTCAGTTCTTACTAATAGAAAGTCCAACCAATATCGGGTTTTTAATTGTTCTTGGTTGTTAAGCTTGCTTGGTTAATCTATTTGCTAATTCAACAAATGCTTGCAAAACGGAAAAATATTACCTACGTATATGTAAAACAAATTGCAAATACCACGTTTTTATTCAAGTAGAAATTCAAAATGCAAAATATGAAACTAAAGGGACTGAAATTGTAAATTCTATGAAAAATAAATGCTTGAAATGTAAACTCTAACAATTATAGGGACTAAAAGTGCAAAACAGTAAACTATAAGGATCAAAAATGCAACAACTACAACAAACTTGCCAAAAATGCAACAAACTAACAAAATGCTAACTGAATTTTAACAACTTCCAAACTCCAGGGACTAAAATAATGCAAACCCTAAAAACATGGAAGATTAGCCAGATTTAAACGCTGACAGAACTAAAAGGACCAAAGTGCAATAAAGAAAACTATTTAAGCAAAAACGGGACAAAGAAGAAAATAAGCTCGTTTGAGCTTAATACTCAATCAAATTTGATGAAACAACTTGCAAAACTCTTGAAATCTCAATTAAGCTACGTGTGTTCAAGGAAATTTGCTAAAAATAAGAAATAAGCAAATGAGTGCTTATCAATAAGCACAAAATAAGCTATAGCCAAATCTAATCAGTCACAACTTGATTTTTCTATTAAAACTGATTTAAAGAATGGGAAATCAAACCAGAACGTTTTTCATCCAGAAATAAGCTCTAAAACTGAATTAAGCTAAAATTGAGCTTATGTTGACCAAGCGTTGACCAGCTTTTTTTCAAAAAGCTAATTTTCTCAAAAATCAAGTAACTCAACTACTTAAATGGATTTGTGAAGAAAAATTGCTAAGTTTATGAAGAGAAAAATGAGATACAGATTTTCAGTTCACAAGTTACAGAAACTTGAGTTAAGTCTCCATATCTGATTTTGGCTTATAACTAAGTGCTTATTGTAAACTGTATAAAATCCTTCTAGACTCTGATTCTTTATGATGTAAGCTAAGACTGAGAACAAATTTGGTGAAATTTCATTTAGAAATGAATGAGTTCTAATCAACTGAAAATGACAAGTTCTTAAAACCAAAGCTAAATGAAAACTGACCCACACTTTTTAAGTGCCTTTTGCCTTTTTGACCTTGTTTTTGACTTGTAAATGACTGAAAACTCTTTTATACTACTTATTAACTACAAATGAACTCTAAGATTTCAAACCTCTCCACTTGAAAACTCTTTTAAAGCTACACCCAAACACTCCTTTACTGATTTGAATGAACTTTTTACAAATGCTTTTAGAGTTCTGAATTAAACTGACTTAAAAGCTATAGCAGTCTAAATTCAATGGTCAAAATGAAAAGTAATAGAGCTCAATGCACTCAATTAACTCTACTAGAACTACAAACCAATTACAAGAACAAAAGTGACTAAATCAAGGCAGTTAACTAGAATAAAGTCCAAATCAAAGAACAAGTAAACATGATTAAACTACTAACACTCTAAGATCTAACAAACAGCAACAACAAGCAACTTTTGTCAAGCAGCCATCAAGATTACTCTAGGAAAGAAAGCATGCAGTTAACTGTTGAGTGGAACAAAAATTAAGGACTTAAAACCTATTGTAGAATTCCTTTGAGAAGAAGAGGAGTGCTGAGCTCTCTTAGCCTAGTGATAACCACCACCTTATCACTAGGAATCAATCAAACAACAAGAATCAGCAAACTAATCAACTAGAAATCATCATTCTGCTTGAACATCTTCAAAAACTATGGAAATGACTGAATTCTGATCAAACAGCAATCTAACTCCTTCAATGTTAGTTATGATCCATCAATGATCATAACAAACATTTAACAGCAACAACAGTATCCAAATGTAGCAAGAATAGAACTGGAATGATAAGAACAGTTTTGGCGGGAAAGCTTGAATTCAAAATTCATTAATGGAAAAACGGTTACAAGGTTTGTTAGAAGCTAGTAACTAACTAACTAACTCAAGAGTTTGTCAGACTCTTGAGTAGCTAGGGTAAAATTGAGGGAAAAAAGGAAAGGAAAAGTAGAACTAGGTGTTTTTACAAATTTAAGCTACTCATGAAAATGAAGTCTAATCCAGCTATTTATAGACATGAAGGAAGAGTTTGTTGGGGTTGGTGACGTGTCAGAACCAATCCCAGCTTGCCACGTGGAGAATTCTGCATATTGCACTTTGAAGGTATGAACAAGGAATTGGGGTTTTCTTCATTGATGGATTTCTTGTTAATTGACTTGCACCATTGTGTTTATCTCTTCAAAACGATCAATTTTGATGTTGAACACTTTCCATGAAATTGCTTGTAGCTAAAACGCGATCCTGGTAAATTTCCCTTTGAAGAAGATGACACGTGTAAACGTTTGATTGGTTGAAAATCAGTCACACGGATTGCACTGTTTGGATTTGGTAATAAATGTGAGGCGGCTGAGTGGATATTAAGTATTTGATCCGTGTGCTTCCTTTTCTCTCTTCTCATTGGTTGAATTTCTTGTCACATGGATCAAACTTAGATAACTTTCAAAAGTTGGCAGAACAAGTCCTTGTACTTGGCAGATTATTGTTTTAAGCTACAATCTTTATTCTTTTGACATATTTGGTCCTTCAACTTCCATCCTTGAACAAAATGGTCCTTTGACTGAGTTGACTTGAGAGTTGACCAAGTTTGACTTGAATCTTGACTTTACAATATTTGCACTTTTAGTCCTTCAACTTTCATAACTTGTCAAGATAGGTCCTTATACTTCAAAGTCTTGTCACTTTTGATCCTCTTTTGTCTTTTTCATCCATTTGAGCTTGATTTTTCCTTGTTTGCTTGAAAATGTATCTTTTTACCTACACAAATGCACACAAACACAAACATACCACATAACACTGTTTTTGCCAAATAAATTGGTATTTTGCTTCATGTTTTAGGGTTATTTGTTATTAAAAGGATATGAGTTTAAGCTCATATCAGGACGCAAGGGTGGTTTGTAACTTTTTGAAATCGCTGTTCGCTAGATTGGGTGTGCCTCGTGCCATTATTAATGATCGCGGGACTCATTTTTGAAATGATCAATTCGCAAGAGTCATGGCTAAGTATGGTGTAAATCATCGTCTTTTCACTGCCTACCACCCACAAACTAATGGCCAGGCTGAAATATCCAACCGAGGATTAAAGCGAATTCTTGAAAGAACCGTGGGAGAGCATCGTGCCTCATGGGCTGATAAACTTGATGATGCTTTGTGGGCTTTCCGTACCGCTTACAAGACTCCGATTGGTTGTACACCATATCGTCTCGTGTACGGGAAAGCGTGCCACCTCCCCATTGAGTTGGAGCACAAGGCTTACTGGGCCTTGAAGTGGGCTAATTTTGATATCAACAAAGCCGGTGACCTACGCAAGATCCAACTTAATGAGCTCAATGAAATCCGGAATGTGGCTTATGAAAATTCTTTGATCTATAAGGAGAAGACTAAGCTCATTCACGACTCTAAGATTAAAAACCGAGAGTTCCAATTTGGAGACAAAGTTTTACTCTTTAACTCTCGGTTGAAAATCTTTTCGGGCAAGCTGAAATCTCGTTGGTCCGGCCCATTCACCATTGCCCAAATTTTTCCATATGGTACTCTCGAGCTCGCTCAACCTAATGGACCTAATTTTAAGGTAAATGGCCAACGAGTGAAGTTGTACTTTGGTGAGGACATCTCTCAGGAGATGATTCCATCCCTCACCACGTTCCCCATGAACTAATTTTGGGTCGAGTCAGGCTCGTGACTCGGTTATAAAAAACAAGCGCTCCTCGGGAGGCAGCCCGAGTATCTATCCTTTTCTGTTTTAACCTCCTAAGTGTAGGGGGACCTATATAGGTGTTTGTATTTGTGTGGTGATGTGATTACAACGATGAATGTAGTTTTGGAACCTTTGAATAACCGTGCTCCCGTGTTGTCCGAAATCCGGTTCTATCTCTCAACTAGCGTGATTCAATTTTCTTCATACTCACATTTGAAATTGATCACTTTAGTCGTCTCTTCCTTAGCTTGATTTAACCAACGTGCACAATGTCATAAGTGTAGGGGAGATTTTTCCCACATGCTTAAACATTGAGGACAATGTTTATCTTAAGTGTAGGGGGACTTCTATCGAAGTTTTAAGTGGACTTTTCCATGGAAATGCCTTCATTTAACCGGAAAATCATCTTTTTCAACATTTTTCAAATTTTTTATTAACTTTGGCCATTTAGTCGTAATTTTTAAATTTTTACCGTTACTTTCATATGTATATATCCCGCAATAAAGTCAAAAATATTAATAAAGTGGTGTAGCTAGTTTAGAAATCTTTGACATATTAGGCCCGTTGCGATTATTTTGACTCAACCCGAATAGACTTGTCCAAGTTTATTCTAGCTAGTATCCTTAACCATATAGACCTTAATTGGTTTATTAGGCTAAGCATCCACGAGTCTCATTACTTGAGATTTTAAATTGTGGGGGACGAGAAATGATAGAGTCAATTATAAGTCGGTATTCTTGCACAAGCTCACTTGGTGTAATTATTTGCCTATTCTCCCATCACTTGCTAATAATTTATCTGCAATAAGTAAGGTCGTACGGTTTGAAAAGTTACTTAGCTTCTAGCCCAAGATCGTTTACAAGTTGCTCGGTAATGATAAGAGTTCATAGCCAAGGCATAACTTATGAAGCGGGGCGCGAAGATTGGCGAGTCCGAAAAGGCCCTAACAAGGCATGAGGATTCAATTTTATTGCTAAAGACCCAAGGTGATGTGAAAAGCATTATTCCTAAAATCAATATGAAGGATCAAGACTCACGAAGAAAAGCAATCAACTCCCATAAAGATCATGGAGAAGTCTATCCGAAAAGACCCTAACAAGGTATGAGGATAAATAGATCCAAGTCCGAAAAGGAGGCGGATCGTTGTATCTCAAAATCCCAATTAGAGATTGAAGAAATAATCATGAAGTCGTGGTCAACAAAGTTGGAGTACCCCTCAAAAGTCTCCAAGTGAAGAAACTCTATTAACGATGAGAAGACCATTATCTCAAGAACGTCTCTCGAAGATATGAAGTATGAAGTACATGCCAAATATCGGCCCGAGAAAGGTCTCAAATCGTGAACCGAGTTATGCCAAGATATGAACTTTTTGATATCCCGAGAAGCAGTTTTAAGAGATTTTGTCCTTTAGCTAACTATTGATCAAATCGTCCTACTTTGCTTTCAGCCTAAATAAACTATCGAAATAAGTCCAAAAATGCATCTTCATGATCATTCTAAGACAAAAATAAAATATAAGAGATACACCTAGGAATAAGGGAGTTTAAGCATTTAATTAAGCCATGTGTGTAAGTGTTCGATATGCTAACTTATAATAACAATGATCTCGTTTTTAAGCTTAGTTTGGGGAACGTGAAACTTGAGGGTGATAAATCTTCGCAGCACCAAAGCCCTAATGTAAGTCCTTGATCTCTTTGCAAGTTATTTCCATATAGCTATTTTCAAGTGAAAATGGTTTTCTATCCTTTTGTTTGCTTTAAAGTTTTAATTTCTCTTAGTACTTTAATTTTTGTTTAATAGTATTTTAATAAGGCCAAGGTTGATTGATTATGAGAAAAATGTAAATTTGCTTTATCACTAAGCATTGCATGAGGGCATGGCAATGGTTAAGTGTAGGGGATTTGATAGGTGTGAAAACACCCATCCTTTTACCACTTAATTCTAGCTAAAACAAGACCAAAACACGTATTTAATATCATTTGTTTGGAATTATGCGTGGTTTTTGTGTTTATTTTGTTTTCAGAGTCAACCGGATGAATATTGAAGAAAACATGGGATTGCACGGGCTTTATCGAAGAAAAAGACTCAAGACAAAGTCTATTGTCCAAGAGATGAAAAAGATTTGAAGTCATTGTGCCTATTTAAAGATTTATCGAAGAATAGAGCCAAAGATGGAAGATTCTTATATGTCGATGAACTCGAGTCTATCAAACAAAAGATTATAAGACGAGTTGGAATTATTCACCGACACTTCTAAAAATCCAAAGTCGGAAACGTTTACTTTAAGAAACGTGAAGACTAAAGAAGAAAGAAGAAAAGAAGCCCAAACCAAAGCCCATTCACAAGCCCACCATCACACGCCTATAAATAGGACTTTACTTCACAATTTGGAGTTAGTTAGTTTTTGTTTAGTTTTAGTTTTTCATTCTCTCTAGTTTTAGAGAGAGAAAGTTCTCAACTTTCTCTCACTAGTTTTCATCTTTCTTCCTTTCAAGATTAAACTTTTGTATTATTTTTCATTAATCAAGTTTAAATTCAAGCTTTTAATCTTTAATCTCATTCTACCTTTCTTTGATTTTGATTCACTTTTGGTACGAATTACTTATGATCCGTGTTGTTCATCTATGTTTTCGTGCTTAAAAAGTTAATCTTTTTATGTTTCCTTAAGTTTCTACACGAATAAGCTTTTAGATCTTTGTACTTATTGGCTTATTTGTGAGTTTAGCTTATTTACTTTTTAAAGTTTTTTTATAAAAAGTTCATCTTTTTATTATTTGATTTATAAGATTGATTATTTGAAGTTTAGATAAGTTGTATTTGTGCTTATTTGATCCGCTTAATATTAGATTCGTGCTAGTTTTGGAGTTAGCTTATTCCATAGCTTAATTTTCGGATCCAAGAAGGTAATCGGAAAGGGTTATAAACCCCTTTCCGATTTGATTTTTCCGACCAGACCCCCCTTATTCCGATCGTATTGATCGGAAAAGGGTTTTGAGTATTCCGACGGTGAGCAGTTTTGTCACATTCCGATTGGAACGGTTTTAGATTATTCCGATTGCACCATTTTTCCCATATTCCGATTAGACTAAGTTTTTGATTATTTCGATTTGCCCTTTTATGATTATTCCGATTGCCCCTTTTGTTAACATTCCGACTGCAGTTAATTTTAAAGCATTCCGATTTGATTTAATTTTGAACGTTCCGATTGGATTATTTTCAATTATTCCGACCATGGACATTGCTTACATTCCGATCACGCTGATCGGAATATATTCCGATTAGGGTGTTTTGTGCATTCCGATCTGATTCCATTTTCTTGCATTCCGATTGTTTAGTTCTTGTTTCTTGTTTTTTATAAAGTTTCCAAGTGTTAGTTTTATTAAGTGTTCTAGCATTTTTCTAAATCCTGTCTTTAAGATTTTAAGCATTTAGTTTTAACTTGTCAATTTATTTTAAATCTTTTAAAGCTTTAATTTTACTCTTCGACACTTATTTATTTGTTATTAGTTTAAAATAGGTAAACAAACCAACACCTTTTTATTAACCAAGAACAAATCATTCCACTTAGAGCCGTGATCAATTCGAGGAGATACCGAGACATAAATCTTGAACGCCAATGAAAAACGCATGTATCACTAGTATCTGCACCTATTCTTACTCTCCCATCTGGTACGGGTGGATTTCAAATCTACAGTGATGCATCAGGGAAGGGACTTGGCTGTGTTCTCATGCAACATGGGAAAGTGATCGCGTACGCTTCACGACAGCTTAAGCCTTATGAAGAAAATTACCCTACGCATGACTTGGAACTTGCTGCAGTTGTGTTTGCATTGAAGATATGGAGGCACTACTTATATGGAGAATCATGTGACATTTTCACGGACCACAAGAGCTTGAAGTATATCTTCACTCAACGTGAATTGAACATGAGGCAGAGAAGATGGTTAGAGCTGTTGAAGGATTATGACATTAATCTACAGTATCATCCCGGAAAGGCAAATGTAGTAGCAGATGCTCTTAGCAGGAAGTCCGGAATGATCAACGACATTAAAATTGAGGAGGAAATCATAAGAGACTTGGAGCGACTAGACATCGAGATCATGGTACGTGGACAACACGGTTACTGGGTTAATCTTAGAGTAGAACTCGAGTTACTCTCTAAGATCAAGGAAGCTCAGAAAGATGATGGAGAAATCTGGGCGATAGTATAGAATTTGGAGAAACAGACGGAATTCAGAGTAGATGCAGATGGTATCGTATGGCAGGGCACGAGACTTTGTGTTCCTGATGACCAAGCACTACGGGAAGCCTTGTTAGCTGAAGCTCATAGCTCCCCATTCTCTATGCATCCTGGTTCGACTAAGATGTACCATGACATCAAACAGTACTTTTGGTAGAGTGGTATGAAACATGATGTGGCCACTTACGTCTCCAAATGTCTTACCTGCCAGCAGGTTAAGATCGAGCACCAGCGGTCTGGCGGTCTCCTTCAACCGTTAGATATTATAGAGTGGAAGTGGGACAAAAGCACCATGGATTTTGTTACTGGTCTTCTGCCTACCCAGAGGAAGCATGATGCAATTTGGGTTATCGTAGATCGACTTTCCAAATCAGCTCATTTCTTACCGATCCGCAAGGAAGATCCGGTAAGTAAACTCGCCGATACGTATAGAAGAGAGATCATGAGACTCCACGGTGCTCCATCCAGCATTGTCTCAGACAGAGATCCTCATTTCACTTCGCGATTTTGGAAGAGTCTGCAGAAAGCTTGGGGTACGCAACTTAAGCTTAGCACGGCTTTTCATCCTCAAACAGACGGACAATCGGAGCGAACGATTCAAACATTAGAAGACATGCTGAGGTCATGTGCGTTGGAATGGACAGGTGATTGGGACGATTATATCTGTTTGGTGGAGTTTGCATACAACAACAGTTGGCACGCAAGTATCAAGTGTGCTCCTTTCGAGATGTTGTATGGTAGAAAGTGTCGCGCCCCAATCTGCTGGGATCAGGTTGGCGAGCGAACACTTGAAGGACCAGAAATCATAGAGATGACCAATGAAAGGATAGCAGTAGCTAAGTAGAAACTTCAGGAAGCACGGTCACGTCAGAAGAGTTACGCCGATAAGCATCGTAGGGACATACATTTTAACGTAGGAGATCACGTCTTCCTTAAGGTTTCGCCGGCACATGGTGTTAGACGCTTCGGGATTAAGGGGAAGCTCAGTCCTCGTTTCATCGGACCGTTTGATATCATTGAACGAGTCGGTGAAGTATCTTACCGGTTAGCGTTACCTCCGCAGCTTTCGCATGTACACAATGTGTTTCATGTGTCCTTACTCAGAGAGTACCAGTATCATCCCCTTCACATGGTTCAGTATCCACTGGAACAGATACGTGAAGATCTCACTTTCATAGAAGAACCCGAACGAGTTCTTGACAGACAAGAACGAGTCATGAGAAGGAAGACGATTCCATTCGTCAAAATCCTTTAGAGGGATCATACCAAGCGGGAAGCCACTTGGGAAACAGAGGAGTCTATCCGGGCTTCTTACCCTCATTTTATATTTTGAATTCGGGTATGTTCTTCTTTTCCAGTTTACTTTATCTATAATTCGGGGACGAATTATTCTTTTTAGGGGGGAAGAGTTGTAAAACCCGCATGCTTTTACCATGAATAGTACCCTTAAGATCGTACGTACTAGATTAAAACTTTCCTTTTATAGTATGATTACGTTCACGTGTCAGAATTTTTACGTATTACGTACGTGTTAGAACACGATAAGTATTTATTACGTACGAACACACAATAATTAATCACGAACATGCGATCATGAAATCATGAACGTAAATTAATCACGAGCTAACATTAATTACGTATTTATATTTATTACGAGCACGAATAAATATATTAAGTCACGGTTAATAATTAACGAGAACACATAAAACGCGAACACGATAAAACACGAACGAACACTAAAATAATTAGACTCGGAAAAAGGTACTGGTACCCCATGTGGGGCCCCCTACCCGCGGCTACACCAAGAAGATGGGCCAAGCCCATCTAACTTTTACTAACAAGGGGTTAAGGTGAAATCTTTTGTCATTTTTTCACATTACAGTAAAATTACAAAACCCTAAAAAGATTTTCTCCTTCCTTCTTGCTCTCCTTTGGCCGCCGGATTTAAACACACAAAAGAGGGTGTTTGTTTAATTTTTGATCTTGAATTTTGTGCAAGCATTCGTATGTGTTCATCCTCGTTTGATCCACGCATTCGGTATACCTTTTTAATCCTTTCTTTTATGTTTTGATTTAATAAATTAAATAAGATCATGATGTTTTTAAAAAGCTAATTAAAAACATTAATTAAACATGTAAATGGTTATGAGGTAAATCAAAACAAAGGATTTAGGGGTGTTTGTTGTGGCCGGCGCCTAAACTGAACCCCCAAGGGGTCTCGGTTTGGCTTGTGAACCACCACCGAGACCTCATGGTCTCGGTTTGGTGGTGTGGGTCCCACAACAGCAGCAAACATGGGAGAACCCCGAAGTGGTTTGGGGTATGGTGTTGATTACGGGTCCGGTTCATGGTTTCTAGTCACGATCCGGTTCATTGATTATGTTAAGATTATGATTTTAATAGTTATGTGTTAAAAATTAAATTAATAAAATATGACATAATTAATTTAATTAACATGACTTAGGTTATAATTTAATTATTAGATCATGGATTTTTAACCTAAGTATTTATATTTTCTAGAATATAATTAATTAATTATTAAAAACCATGGCTATAATTAATTAATTAACATGACTTAGGCTATATTATTAATAATTAATAATACATGTTTTAACCTAAGTATTTAACTTTATTTAATTAAAAACATGATATATTTAATTAAATACTTTTAACCTATAGTTTATTTAAATTACATGTAATAATTAATAAACTATACCTTATATCATTATGACTTAGAAAAATAATCAGAAAACACTTAAGCTTATATAATTAGCTTATTTAACCAGCTTATATCTAATTATGTAAACTTTCTATTTATAGAAACTTATTTAATTAAGGCAGCTAATCTATTTATGGAAACTTTCTATTTTTAGAAACTTATTTAATTAAGGCAGCTAATCTATTTATGGAAACTTTCTGTTTTTAGAAACTTATCTATTTTAAGCAGTAATTCTATTTTTAGAAACTTTCTATTTTTGGAAACTTTCTATTTTTAGAAACTTTCTATTTTTGGAAACTTTCTATTTTTGGAAACTTTCTATTTTTGGTAACTTTCTATTTTTGGAAACTTTCTATTTTAGGAAACATGCTATTTTTAGAAAGTTACTTATTATTACACAGTAAGTATAATCATACATGAAATACAAGTAATACTTAATCAGAATAGACAGAATATAAGATAAACACAGTTTAAAGCTTAAAACAGTAAAACATGACATGAACGTATAAAATAAGCTAAGACATGACATAAAACCAATTACGTATTTAGTAATCAGGTACTTATACACGTATGTATTTATGTAGCATTAGTGATACCGAAGTAGGACTCTCCTTCGTTCGTCTTCTTCGTTCACTGGACATAAGGTACCGATTCCCGTCCTTTCAGTATGGACATTCTTTCCTTATTAGTATTTCTCGTATGCAGCCAACTGTCTTCCCGTAGTATAAGTTTATATGTTTGATTTTCTTATGTTTAATTTAGAATACCTATAGCCATATACATGCATGACCAGTTTCACCTAGTTATGGAGGTACCATAACCATAACACTAGAGGCACTGGTGTTATGACTTCCCCACGGCGGAGTGATTGCTCGTGGCGTCCCTTCAGCTTTTGGCCATATTATTATATTTATCATGTGGGGCGTATGGGTGCATCCTAGTTACATGTTTTCAGCAGATTACTCAGTGTGAATGTGGTGTGTGCCTTGCATCCTTCACAAGAAGCTGATCCCTCCTACCCAAACCAGTATATTAAATTAGAGGCAGCCCCTCTAATTTGCATGATGAGGTCACCCCTCCAAGTATTCATGCACGATGGATTTTCATGACCTATATTGGCTAATGGTAGAATATGTTAAATAGTTTTTATAAGATAAACATAAGGCTTTTCAAACTATAAAACCAGTTTTACCAAGACTTAACCGGATTATTCGGGACTTAGTTTCTTCCGCTGTTATATGCTTATATGCTTATACTATTCATGCTTTATTGTACATCCGTGCACTGAGCGTATTGCTCAACCGTTTTCCTTTTCTATGTTCCCAAAACGGCAGGTACTCAGGGACGCTCGTAGACTTTAAGCGTACGTGCATATGGACTGGAAGCTTTCTAGCCTTTCTTTACTTTATGCATTATCTTTACTTTGATACTCTTTCCATGGACATTATTTAGTCCTTTCATTTACAGTAATTATGTTTGTGTGTGACGAGCTTTACTTTTGGACTACCGATGTTTGATTCTGGTATTTTCCTTTTATGGTCATGTAATGTTTAGACATTTATCCTTGTATGCTTTGATGACACGCTATAATTACGCGTGACATTCCATTATCAAAATGGGGTGTTACAAGTAGATCCAAGAGATGGGTATCCTGTGATTAGGTGTTAGGTGTGTAGATCTAAGTCTTGTTAATACTTGGATATAGTGTTAGAGTCATAGATATAAATTATGTGTATACTTTGATCTATATGATTTATGTAAAACCCGTGGTTTTCATTTCTAGGATGACATCACTGTACACGTCACCTCATGATTTTATTATATATTATCACATTTGCATTAGATATTTTTATCTATCATTTACATTATGTTTTACATAAGTGTCATTTCAGATATTGATCACGAGAACTCTTCACATTTTTAATATAATTATGAACATACAATCATTTAATTGATCACTTTGGCGACTTTTAAGCCACATGGAACTCATGAACATTTACATAACATTATTTTAGATTTTCATATCTAAAAACCATGATCACATTTATCGAATTTACGTCTAAATTCACTATATATATATATATATATATATATATATATATATATATATATATATATATATATATATATATATATATATATATATATATATATATATATATATATATATATATATATATATATATATATATATATATATATATATATATATGTGTGTGTGTGTGTGTGTAAAACCCGCATACTTTTACCATGAACAGTACACTACGTAAACATACGAACCTATTAAAACTTACTAATTATGTCACGTACACGTATCACGAATATTGAATCCAGAAATTTCGTACGTAATATTACACGATGATTATTACGTACATGTTGATACACGATAATTATTAACTATAATGAACAAATCACGAGTATATAATCACGAACATTTAATATGGTAATCGCGTATATTAGTTAGTCGCGACGAGTAATTACGTATATTTAATTACGTACAGTAAGTAATTACGTATGTTATTATTATTATTATTATTATTATACGACATGAATTTACGTATAATAAGAAAAACCACAAAATAATAAATCACGTCATTTAAATCACGCGACGCAAACATTTAACACGATTATTATTATTACGTATATTAAATTAACACGACAAGTAATTTCGTACATAATGTTTACGTTTAACACGTATGAGAATAACTAAGAGTATTTATGACATTTTAAAACACGAATCGCGTATCATTATCGAGTCGCGAAACTAATAGGAATATAAGGGCTAAAATGTTTATTATGCGTTAGAATGGGGCAAGACATATGGGCCGAGGCCCATGTTGTTCACAAACCGACTAAAACAAAAGAAAAGGACGAGAGGGAGTGTTTTGTTAAGACAAAAAGAAAAGATGAAAAACAGAAAACCCTAATCAGAAAGCATGGTGGCCGCAGCTTATTTTTTTGGTTGTCCCCTCCCTGCCGACGTGATAAACAACAGAACAACATGGTTAACCAATGAATCAAGGTGGGTTCGTGTTCAATGGTTCTAAACCCTAACGCATGTAAGAAAAATAAACCCTAATCTTGCTTTTGTTTTCTTTCTTTTACAGTCGATCTAAGAGTGGGGATTTGGGATTTTTAAACATGTTAAGTACCAACCAAATATATATATTCGGGGGATTAGTTATTGTTTGGTGGCGGTTTGCACAAAGCCGAGACACTTATGTGTCTCGGTGGTGGTTATGTACCATCAGCCGCAAGGCGTGGGTGGGCTTTTGCCTAACAGTGGCGTCCAGCAGGGGATGTGAACCCTGCGCAGTGGCAGCCAAAGCTGCTGCTGTCAGCGAGGGGTTGTGCTTGGCCAGTGGAAGCTACGGCTTGGCAGTGGGAACCCATGGCTGGTTGTCAAGGCTGGCGGTGGGGATTCTGACTAGGGCAGTGGCAACCGGCTGAGCCGGGTAGCCACTGCTAGGGGTCCGGTTTGGTTATGTTTCGACTTATAAATAAAACATGGGATTTATCACGGGAACGTTTTTTACAAGTAATGTTTCTACACGTTACATTATTCTTTTCAAATTATTAATTTACAAGTTATATTATTTTAGCATGGAATTAAAGTAATTAAAACATGGCTATTAATTAATTTAATTTAACATGGCTTAGTTTAGTAGTATTTAGACAATAATATATGTTTAACCTAAATATTTTATTTAATTAATTTAATCTAACATGACTTAGGTTATTATTATTTAGACAATAATACATGTTTAACCTAAGTATTTTATTTATTTATTTTAGACTATAGTATTTATTAAATATTAAACATGGATATAATTAATTAATTATCATGACTTAGGTTATATTAATATAAATATTAATACATGTTTTAACCTAAGTATTTTATACACTTAATTTAATTAAATCATGTTTATATTTAATTAAATCTTATAACCTATAGTTTATTTAATTAACATGTTATTATTAATAAACTATACTATAATCACATGACTTATGATAATTAATCAGTAAACTTAAGCTTATATTATTAGCTTATTAATTCAACTTATTTATAAATATAGAAACTTTCTATTTTTAGAAACTTATCTATTTTAAGAAGTTAATCTATTTTGGAAACATTCTATTTTTGGAAACTTTCTATTTTAGGAAACCTGCTATTTTTAGAAAGTTACTTATTATTACACTACAAGTATAATAATACAAGAATATCAGTTAATACTTAATCAGAAGGCTTAAAACACATGATAAAAGCAGTGTAACATTAAAATCAGTAAAACAAGACCAAAAGATATAAAACGAGTCAAAACATACTATAATCACTTACGTACGCAGTAGACAGTATACTTATACACGTATCCTTCTATGTAGCATTAGTGAGATCGAAGTAGGACTCTCTTCCATTCGTCTTCTTCGTTCACTGGACTTAAGGTACGGATTCTCCGTCCTTTCAGTATGGACATTCTTTCCTTATTAGGATTCCCCATATGCAGCCAACTGTTTTCCCAGTATATGTTTTATATGTTTTGATATGCTTATGTTTAATTAAATGCCTAATCCATATACATGCATGACCAGTTTCACCTAGTTATGGAGGTACCATAACCATAACACTGGAGGCACCAGTGTTATGACTTCACCACGGCGGAGTGATAGCTCGTGGCGTCCCTTTTCAGTTTTTTTTTGAACAACAAATATTATTAAAAAACTAGCAAGGAGCTAGCAAACCATTACAAAGAATAATCCTCTAAAGGATTTCGAAGCCAATTATTCCAATTGATGGAAGACTTCTTGTTTCTACTAGAGTACCACATAAAAGATAAATCTAAAATCTTATCGTAAATAAAACACCGTTTAGGTAAAGCATTCCCGAAAATGGTCTCATTTCTAAAACTCCATATAGCCCAAAGAGAAACACTACAGATAGTGTTCACTATTTGCTTCTTTTCTTCAGAAATGTGCATGTTATCAACCCATGAGAATAGATCATTCACGTTAGCTAAAATAGGAGGAATAATTTGAAGCCAAGCGAAAACCTTGTGCCATACCTCAGTAGCAAAAGAACAAACCCACATGGAATGAGAAGTAGTTTCAGTACCATTATCACAAACTGGACATAATAAAGAAGTGACTTCAATCCATTTGCGGCTTAAGTTCCAGCGTGTTGGAATGCGGTCAAGAAGAGATCTCCAAATGAAAATATTTATCTTTTTGGGAAGAAACCGATTCGATCTTGTATCTAAGCCATCATTAGGAAGAAAACAAAGATCTATATGCTCTCGACAACTTTTAACAGTAAAAGAATGGTTTCCAAGGGACCAAATCCAATCATCTTCAGCATCTTTAAGAGAGAAGCTGTCGAGCTGGGCATATAACTCAGAGACTTTGCTGGAGTTAATTCCACCTAGAATCGGCCTAGACCAAATGAGATTCCATCCACCGTTCCAACAGTCCTTGATGGTGCAATCTTTATTCAAAGCAAGACGGAATAGCCTAGGATATTGATGACGAAGGGGAGTGTTGTTTAACCAAACTTCATACCAAAATTTTGTGTTAGCACCGTTGTTTACTCGTCTTTTGATAAAAGATAAAGGAATGATACCTTTCTCATGCATGGTATTGATAGAGCCAACGATTCAACCCCAAACTCCTTGAGAGACAACATGAGTATAAAAGGAAGTAGAATCCTCCGCTGTTCCGTGTATAGAGGTAATTAAACTCGCCCACAGTGAGTTTTGATTATTGAGAAAATGCCACCTTCATTTTTGAATAAGGGCATGGTTAAGAGAAAAAAGACTTCCAATTCCCAGACCCCTATTTTTCTTATGAGCTAGAACAGTGTTCCATGAAATCCATGGGATCTTTTTAGAGTTCTCGTTACTTCCCCAGAAAAATTGGGATCTAATCGATTCCAATTTTTTCGAACAGTAGCCGACATAGGAAATAAAGAAAAATAGTACGTACCAAGAGCTCCCAAAACAGAAGTAATGAGGGTAGTTCTACCTCCAATTGAAAGCATCGAAGATTTCCATTTAGATAATCGCTTGGTGAATTTCTCCAAAATGGGGTCCCAACTCTTTACTTTCGCCATATTACAGTCAACCGGGAGGCCAAGGTATGTGAAAGATGAATTCATTGCGTTGCAGCCAGTAATGAAAGATGCATCTTTGACTTCATCAAACGGAACTCCAATACCAAATAGATTGGATTTGTGCAAGTTGATTTTCAAACCAGAAGCACAATGAAAGCATTTCAAAACAGCCACTAAATTTCTAATGTTTTCTCGCGACCATTCCCCAACAAAAAGGGCGTCATCTGCAAAAAAGAGACGAGAAAGAGATAAATTTCCGACTTTGATACTTCTATATAAACCGGCATCAATGGCATCCTCCACGGCAACATGGAGACCTTCCATAGCTATAATGAACAAGAAAGGAGAAAGTGGATCCCCTTGACGAAGACCACGGTTTAGCTTGAATTCACTAGTAGGGCTTCCATTGATAAGGACTGAAGAAGTACCAGAATTTAAACAACCCGAAATCCACTTTATCTAGTTTTCATTAAATCCCATGAAACGCATCACCTGGAATAAAAAATCCCAGGATATGGTATCGAAAGCTTTTTCAAAGTCGATTTTAAAAACCATAAGATTCTTCTTTTTTCTTTTACACCAGTGAATCAGTTCATTGACCATCAGAGGCCCATCCAAGATTTGGCGATTATTGATGAAAGCTGTCTGTTCCTTGCTGATAACGGAGTCAATGACCTTGGAAAGACGGTTAGCTAAGACCTTAGCTATGATTTTATATTGAGCTCCAATTAGACTGATAGGGCAGAAATCAGTCACAACCATAGGGTTAAGCGTTTTAGGGATGAGAGTGATAAAAGAGGCGTTGCATCCACGAGGGATGATCCCTGAAGTGAAGAATTCATGAACAAAATCTATGATATCCTGCTTACAGATGTCCCAAAACCTTTTATAAAATGCAAAAGTGAAACCATCCGGCCCCGGAGACTTTTCAGAACCACAATTCCAAATTGCATCATGAATCTCATTTTCACTGATATGAGAAGACAAAAAAGAATTTTGATCCACATTGAGATTTCTATAAAAGGAGCTTCGTCTGGAAATTTTAACCACCTCAACTTTCTGAAACTTGGCTTCAAAGAAGGTATAGAAAACATCTTTAATCTAATGAGGATCCGTAATCCATTGACCTTCATGCTTAATCCCTGAATGGAAAGGTATCTACGTTTCTGATTAATAGTTGCGTGATAAAACTTGGAGTTTTCATCCGCCTCAATACCCCATTTGATCTTAGCTTTTTGTAAGTAATCAATACATTCCTTTTGTTCAATACTGCGTAGATTATTTAACCAAATAGAACGTTGGGAAACATCAATAGCGTCATCAGTCCTACCAACAATGGAGTCATCGAAGTCTTTAATTTTCTTCAAAAGATCATCTTTTTCCCGCGACTGTAAAAGAGATCTATTACTAGACCAATTTTTAATGAGACTTTTGAGAGCTTTCATCTTTTTACTGAACTTTAAAATGAAAGAACGATGATCAGTACTGTGTCCCTTCCAAAATTCAGCAATAAGATCATGAAGATGATTATCCATAAGCCAAGAGTTGTAGAATTTAAAAGGGATAGGACCAAAATCCACAACCTCTTGAGATAGGAGAATTGGTCGATGATCTGATAAGAAACAATCAAGGACCTTGGCAGAATAATTATGAAGTAAGCTAGTGGTATTTTCAGAGACAAGAAAACGATCTAACTTACTAAGCTTATCACCCCGTTTATTGATACGCGTAAACATGTGACCTCCAAGAGGAATGTCCCAAAGGCGGCCATTAGCAATAAAAAGGTTGAAGATGTTGGCAGACAAAGGCTTGAACACCGATCCAATACGTTCAGAAGCATGTCTTACAACATTAAAACCACCAAATATGATATAATGCCCTTGATTGCTTTCCATGAATTCCAGAATATAATTCCAAAGAGACTCCTTCTTTCTGTCATCTTGAGGTGCGTATAAATTGATCATAAAACAGTGTAGAAGAGAAGACTTCCATATACCTTCTACAATGAGGAGATGATCAACTTGAATGATGTTGAGCTTAACAAAGACATTGATGTCCCAAATGGAAACCATACCTCCGGATCTTCCCAACGAAGGACAAAAAGCGTAATCAAATTGAAAATTTACCCATAAACACTTAACCTTAAAAGGATCAATGTTGATGGAGTGAGTTTCTTCAATACCCAAAAAGGAGACATTATGCTTGCTACAAAGTTTAGCGATGTCTTTGCATTTATCCGTTCCCAATCCACAAGTATTGAAGGACAACACATTCATAACTGATCCTGCTTAGCACCAATACTGTCTATATATTTCTTGAGATCATTTTTACTTCCTTGCATATCATATCCCAAAACATTCCCCATTTCAATGTGAGAGATGAATGCATCAATCATCGATCCATGATTCGATTTAGAGTGAGACTTGCTGATTCTAGAAATCTTTGCGGTTGTAAAAGAGGAGGATACTGATGGTCGGTTATTCTTATGTGTGTGTTGATTCTTGTATCCCTCAAAACCATAAGGTTTTGATGAGGCATCTGAGTCTTCTTTTTGGTTGTTTTGAGTCTCCTTAACTGGCTCATTAGGGCTTCCACATCATTTGGAGAGTCTACAAAACCTTCCACTCCAATGGGCTCTTGTGTATCCATAACTACTTCAACTTTAGAAGTTTTAGTAGGTTTGTGCGTCTCTATATCAGGTTTGTCAGTGTTAAGGGGAATCTCACCTTCTTGTACATCATGATCTTCACGATCATTTACCTCAAGATCATCTGAGTGAGTATCAAAATTCATGCTAGACTCGCAATCTAAATCTTCAATCTCCAGAACCCATCCAACAAATTCTTTTATACGAACATTAAAAGATTTACCCTGGAATAATCACTTTACATGTTTCAGAAATCTGATCTTGGATCCTAGTTTTTATGCAGACTTTGCCAATTGCAACATTTTCTTTAGGATCTTCATCCACAAAGAGAGGCTCCCCCCCAAATATCAGAAATCTTCTTAAACGCCTTGGAAGTCCATGCATTAAGTGGAAGACCACAAATTTCAATCCAAACAAGTCTCTCATCTGCTTTGAATGTTTGTGTTACATGTTTCATAGCAGTAAAGTACCACGACATTTCTATGTTTGCTTGAAGTTTTTGACATGATTCCAAGGAGTCAAATTCGATCCACAGCCACATGCCCCCAATGTATTTGCATGTGAAGCCAAAAAAACCTTCTTTATGGAGGACATTATTGATATTGCGAATGAGATGCACATCTCTAACCTTAACTAGGATAACTTTTCTCATGTCCGAATCTGACATATCAATCAGATCAGATTTGTCAAGAGAAACAGATTTAAGGATGGTTTTTTCATTAGAATCAGCGAAGTTCGAAGCCTTACCTTTAAGAGCCGTCGCATATGAATGGCTAGGGTTTGCATGATGTGCGGTTGAAGTTTTAGGTGTGGGTTTTGCTTGAGTTTTAGGCTTTTGATTGGAGGTTGTTTTGTTTGAAGTAAACAGTTTAAGTTCGAATCTGGCCTTTGCAGCAAAAATATGATATGAACTGATCCAAATCTTATTGAGTGATTCCAATAACAATCCGATATTGTTGACTTTCAGAAATCTAACAAAGGCGAAACGTCTTCCAATTTTTGAAAGTTTGTGAGCTATGTAAACATCCGCTACTGTTCCATATTTCTCACATTGGCTCCAAAGATCTTTAGATCCCGATGAGGTTAGAAAGTTTGTGAGGTAAATTGTTACAGAAACATCTTGCAGGTTTTTGTAATTAGGGTTTTGGGGGTGATCGCCAGTCATAGTTTAGGTTTTTTTTTTTTTTGAAAAACCCCAATTGATCTCTATGGCTCCGAATTACTAGTGAATAAAGAAGCTCGTTCTGGATCTCACACAAGATGATTCACAGACGACAGGTTCTTTAGACTTAAGAATGAGCGGAGGGTAGTGGATCAAAATGGGTTGAAGAAATTAAAAATAAAATAAAATAATGAAAACAAATCTAATCTCAAAAACTCAAGAATTACACAACGTGTAAAATCGCTCGCTCTCGGAAGATCAAGAGATCAATCCCAAGACAGCAAGGATTTTCCACAGGTGAATTACAAGAGTTTTGGAGATGTCGATTGAGGAAGAAATTGATGGCGTCCCTTTTCAGTTATTTGGCCATTATATTATTATATTATCATGTAGGGCGTATGGGTGCATCCTAGATACATGTTTCAGTCAGGATTTCATGGTGAATGTGGTGTGTGCCTTGCATCCTTCTCAAGGAGCTGATCCTTCCTACCCACTTACCAGTTAATTAGAGGCAACCCCTCTAATTGCATGATGAGGTCTCCCCTCCAAGTATTAAGGCACGTTGTTGACCTCATGACCTATATTGGCTGTTGGTACATTAACTAATACAAATTTCATAAGTAACCTAAGCTATGTTTTCAGAACTAAAACCAGTTAACATGATAGACAACTAGGTTTTCCAGGACTTATACATTTATGCTGCTATTAGTCTTATTTATGTTTCAACCATTCATACTATGCCATATATCCGTGCACTGAGCGGTATGCTCAGCCGTTACTTTCCTTTCCATGTCCCAAAACGGCAGGTACCTAAGGACGGACTCGAGCACTTGGAGGACGTGCATAGGATGGAAGGTGCCATAGACTTCTTCTCCTTTTGCCTTCATATACTTATGCTTGTGTAGTCTTTCATTCATTTCATTTACTTTATTAATGTTTTGGGCTTATGTTTGGGAACCGATGTTTGATTCTGGTTTTCCCTAAGGTCATGTGTGTTTTACTACATATTATTTGATGACACGCCATAATTACGCGTAACGGTCCACTTATCAAAGTGGGGTGTTACAATATATGGTATCAGAGCCAAGGCTTCGACCTATAGGCTCTAAAACTTGACATGTGACTAGTGGGTAGTGATGTAGTAGTTTTTAGTCACTTGTTTTAGGAAAAACAAATAACCGTGGCAAGTATTAAACTCGACGATTTAGGAAAACCGAAGAATCGAATAAATGCAGGTTCGTTCTCGAAGGAGGTGTGTGTATTAATGTGCCAAAATATAAAATAACAATGTTTGGATTAGTGACGTTTTTGGTTTCAAGAGAGAAAAATAAAAGACGAGCTACGACTACGATTTAAACTACGACGTAATGACGTAAAACGCGAACGTAAATACGTAAAACGTGACGAAATTAAAAATTAAACCTAAAAATTAATTAAAATATTAAACTAAGTCTTAAATAATATAAATAATAATAAAAATCCAACAAATATATTTTAAAACCTTTTATTCATTAAATATTCATTTTTTAATGCTAATTAAAGCCCAAAAATTAAATATAATTAACAAAATGCCCAAAATATTAATTTATTGAACTAATAACTAACTTATAATATTTAATGACTAAAAAGTATTTTTCCTAAATTTTTAAAACTATTTTTCTATTTTTTAAACACTAAAAACTATTTTTAAACTAAAATAATCATAAAAAATAATAAAATAATGACAAAATTAATTTAACAATTTTAAAAATCCTAAATTACCCTAATGAACAGTAGAAAATTGAAAAAGTTTGAAAAAAAAGTAAAAATTTGCACTAAAAGACAAAACAGTTTAATAAATAAACCCTAATTACCCTAAATTAATTATAAAAAATAATTAAAAAAGTGAACAGTGAAAAACTTTTAAACTAAAAATCTTAAAATATTATTCTAAGTCTAGGAAAAATTTTAAATCTAAAAAATATTACTTTTTTACACTACAAGACAAAAACAGAAATCATAAAAAGTAATAAAAAATGCAAAATAATCCAAAAATTATCAAATGAACAGTAGAATAAAAACTAATTAAACTGAAAAATAAAGATTAAAATAAGAAAAATATAGAAAAAAGTTTCAAATCCTAACTCCTATTTTACTTCACAAAAGACAAATTTATAAGATTGTGATAGTGACCTTTAGCTAAGTTCTGTCTTTTAGCTAAGAAGTGGGAAAAAAGAGCCAAGCAGTGGGAAATTGGTTCCCACTGACAGAACAAAAATTGAGGTCTGGTGGTTTTTAAGCTTAGGAAAGCTTGGTTACTTGGATTTGAATGGCAACAAGGGAACCCCCACACTCAGTGGAGTGTGGGGAGTCAATTTAAGCACAAAAAAAACACCAAGCACAATACAAATTAATCAACCAAAAGGCCAAAATTCAGTCACTGTATGCTATAGACGAGCTGTGGTGTTGTTTGCTGATCTAACTTGCACAAGAGTGAATTTGGACTCACAAAAACTTGCTCAAATAACAACAAAACTACAAGAAAGCTAGACTAACTCCTAGATGCAACCAATATCTTAACAAGCAACAAGATTATAGGTAGATTTCCACTAAATCAATGCATACAATAGACAAACTGATTTTATACTAGTATCACCAAAAAATTGAGCATGCAAATATGATTTCCAACACACCAAACTCAAACCAACTACTGGTATGACATATAACTTACAAAGAGAGTGTGTGAGGGCAGGTATACAGTCAACAGCTAGTCAAACTTGTTCACTAAACCCTTATCCCAAACACCCCTTTAAATTCAGAAACTTGAAATTTATAAACTAAATGCTATCATAAGCCAACCAAACTGATTTCTTAGCAACTAAACATACATAACAAGCCTAAACAAACATGTACTAACAGGTTAAACCAACAAAGGAGCATAATCATACCATTCTCACAAAAATCACATAAAAAGGCAAAAAATGACAAATAGGGGGTTCAAGCCTATGATACCTAGCTGATGCCTTCCCTATGACTTCTTTGGCCTTCTGGACTTATGCAAGCTTGTAGAGACCCCTATTGGAGTTCAACAACAGAACTAGGGGAATGAAATATCTTCAAAAAGAATGAAAATGAAATGATGAGGGTGTCTTGTTGCTTCTTGTTGCCTGCACACAAACATCACCAAACAATAGAGAGGACAAGTAGTATGAGCTACTGAAAAAGCTCTTGTCAAGAAGCTTTTCAGTAGCTTATGCTACAGTAAGTGATGTAAAATCAGTAAAAAGAAAGAAGAAAGATTTTTGAGGGAAATCTTTGATAAACCTTTACCAAACCAACTTAAAATCCTTTTGATTATGACAAACAACTTTTGGGAAGATGAAAGCCCAAGTTATACTTCCACTTTCACTTCCATATAACTTGGGATTCAAATCAGACGAGTTTAAAAAATGAAACTTGAAACTGAAAACTTCTTTTAAACTTTTAAACCAATTCTTAAAAAAACAGTAACTGAATTACACTAATGCTAGAAATAAAGATTGGAACTCAGATTTATTACACAAATTTTAAATATTTCATTGTCATTACTTTATAAAAAGGGTACAATAAAACTGGAACAAGGGGTTGCTACAAGACCAGCACCTCCTTTTATACTACTTAAATGAAGATTCTAGGTTCTAGAATAAAATAATACGAAAAATATCCAAAGCTAAACCCTAATTCAGGAATTCCCAGTTTTGCCCTTGGTGTTGTCTTCAAGAATTCTGTGGTCAAGACCCATGTGAGTGATGGTGATATGTTAAATGTATCATAGACGTCCAAAAGTGAGTAGCCTCCAAGGAATCCATTCAAGCCGTTGATCCCTTTTGTTTTCTTGTGTTTTGGGAGCAGGGGACCATTCGTGTAGGTCCCTCAATGAGCTGGAGGGCTGTTTGATGGTGGGAAAGTGATGGGAGGATAGTTAATTATGTTTCTGGATGATTAGGGGTAAAACCCCTTTGATTTGTTTGAGTTAGGATCTAGGGTTCTTCTTTGCTGGGGAAAAGATTAGGGAAGGTTTAATCTGCATAGTAAAAGTTTCCCACCAAAATCATAATATATAAAACGAGTTTAAATCGTTTTATAAATTAATATTAGGGGTTAGTGGATGCTGATGTGGGATGGTGACAAGGCAGCAGAGGTGAGGTGGCAGCAGCTAAGTGGTGGGGAAAGGTTTTGTGTCTGGGCAAAAACAGCCCCCCAACTCTCTTCACATTTATACTTCCCATTAAACAGCCAAAAATCTTTTTTTCCTTTGGTATAACTTTGACCAACTTGTCAATTTTGGCTTAAGTTATGAATAAACTTTTACCAAGGACCATAAATGTACAATGGGCATTCTTCAAGGGCCAATTATGCACATGTCTTCAAATATCAAGGATATATCTTGCACCAATGAATAGTGGAGGTTCATTTGTGACAAGTCTTCATAAGTTGAGGGACCATAGTTGCCAATTCTTCAAACTTCAAGGAATTCAAAGGAAATTCATGATTCGGGTCCGGTTCTTTGTGCGGCTTCGTTTCCCGTGTTCGTTTTTGCTTGATTCTTGTAATCTTTTGGTGAGTTCACGATATCCGTACCTAAAATACACAAATGAACAAACACAAGCATATATATGGGTATTTTGACGATATTTTAAGCGTTTTAAGCCCGATTTGGACGATGAGACTATGTATAAATACAGTCTCATCAGGTAGTAACCAGGAGCTTCCAAAGCCAACGCTTGTTATTCCACGTATTGATGTGTTCAGCTCATTGTTTTTTTAACCATGATGTTTTCAGCACCTTGATGTTTTAACCTTGATGTTTTCATCGATATTGTTTTACTAATATGGATGGACAACCGTCATTCATATTTAGTTATGTGTCATTTTTTCATGCATGATGTTCCTCGTGAACTGTGGCTATATGGACTGAACCCCGGTAGTTCATAATTAGTCACATAAATTTTTTTTGATAAGTTTTGACAGATGATTTTTACTTATTTATGTTTCATGTATCAGTGTTGCAGGAATTTTGACTAAGTAATGGTTGGTACAGGACTTGCCCTATTTAGTCGCATGTGCTTTTATCAAAACTTTTAACTTTGGGACCGACCCATAGGCGTCCCCTCGCCATGTCTTTTGTTTTTTGTAAACTGACCATTGGCGTTTACCCTCGCGCATATAAAGGTTTTTATAAACTGTATCATGCATTCACGCACTGTTTTCATGCATAAATTTTTTCTCATGATTTATCGGCATAATTTTTTTTCAAGTCCCCTCATAAGTTACTATGTTTTTATGTCAAGTATGTTTTCATACTATCATAGTTAACTTCAGTTTCATGCTGATTATGTTATACATTCCTTCATGTTAGGTTGTTTCATGTTTCTTCATGATGATTTCGTCTTCATGTGATTACGTCTTACGTCTCTTTTGTTGTTTATGCTTTCATGCAAGACACTGTTGGAATTCATTTAAATCCTGCTTTCATGATAGTCATGGTTGGTTTTCATTAATCATGCTTTCAGGAAAATCATCGTTGAAATTCGTTTAACCACACATTAGCGTTTCTCCATGCAACCAGAATGAGGTATATACTGGCATTGCCAGGTTATCATGATGGTCTTTCTAACCGTTTAACTAATTATTTTCCTTTAAAATCATGTCAGATGATCGACCCCATACCGATCACTTCATGTGCATTCCATGTGTACTCCATGCACCGTATCCCTTGTGCGTATTCCACTTGCTGATACTCTACAAATTGCTGATGCCGCTCATAGCTTGGAGATGTTACTAAGGGTTGATGCTGTGGATTTTAGAGACGCTACGAGATGCTGATGTTGTTCACAACCTGGAGATCTTACAAGACGAAGACAAAGGCGTTAGATCAAAGTGATCGAACGAGAAGATGCTTCACCACCAGACGATTCCCATCAATCATTGTCCCTAATTCTTAGTTACATGTCACACGTCATTCAGTTGTCGTTTTAGTCATATGAGTGCGAACCGGTACCAGCCAGCCACTCAGCTGAATAGTTACATGAATCACCGTAATGAGAATGACCGTCATGAAACTGAAAGACAGGACGATAGTAACCACTACTATGACATCAACTATCCTAGCAATCGCAACCGAAGCTCCGACCGCGTGCGTGATCAGAAATACAAAGGATCATTAGTCCAACCGATCCGCCAATTCTGGCATAATAACCTAATATTTGTAGTTCTATTTGTTTCACATCTCGAGACACATGTCAAGACACCAGTCAAGACACATGTCATGCTTATACCTCCCAAGACACGAGTCAAGACACATGACTCACGTCCAATTCTGGAACATCCCTAAGAAATTCAGGGTACCCTCCAAAGGGTATATCCATTTTGCGGTGCCATATATTAATCAGGCCATAAGAATTTCAGTACCAGCACCGGTGTATCAGTGAGATCTGTCACGTTTGCTCGATGACACTTTCATTTCTTGTACCCATATTTCATATATTCATGGCCATGAAGGACACCATTCGTATCACCCATGTATACGAAGGTTTTCCTTTAGCCTAATGATAAGATCCAAGCTGCTAACGCATTTCCTCGGACAGATACGAGTTGAATTTAATCCTAATTATGGACTGCGAACAGCACACCATGCTACGAGTCATGATTATGTACGGTAATGTTCAGGCTCCTGAATACATTCAGCATGGTTTTCCATCGGGAAAATCTGTACAAATTATCTATGCTTTACAAGCACATGCTGTGTTAGCCATGGCTGCTAAAATTTTCTAGCTGTCAGTTAAGACACGACCACTGAAGTTCCTTTTGTGCATAACCAGCCGTTTATTCCAAAATCTTTCCATACACTTCAGAAGAACCTTCAAGGAGAAGGACGGTAACATGAGATTATGTGTCGACTACCGTTGATTTAAACAAATCACCATTCATAACCGTTATTCTTCTCCACGTATTGACAACATGTCCAATCGAATTTAGGGTGTTAAACACTTTTCCAAGATCGGACTCATGATCATGCTGCCAACAGTGACGAGTGAAAGAGCAGAACATTTCCATGACTGCTATTCGTACACGACTCGGTCATGCTAGATTCGTGATTTTGTGTTAGTCTCATAAATGCTCCAGCAGCATTATAGACTTAATAAATTGAGTTTCCATGAACTCATAAACAAATTCATCAGTCTTTTCATCGAGGATAACCTGATTTTTTCTCTAGGTCTAGAGAAGAGCAGGAAGACCATATTTGCACTATGTTGCAAATTCTACGACAGGAGAAATTTCACCTTGAAATTTTCCAATATAAATTCTGGTTGATTATAGTGACACGCTGAATCACATGGATTCGCACGGTTAATCTTGCCATGACTCAACTTATGCGTAAAGGTGAGAACCCTACACTACATAGGTGTTCCAGAAAATCCTACGCTAAGAGAAGTCTAATTTCGGAGACTTATAATTCCGTAAATTTCTATGTATCAAGTTTCTACGAAGCAAGATATAGTTACGTTCATATCTAAGTACCTGACATACCAACAGGCTAAGATAGAACACCAACTGACTAGGATGTTTTCCATCATCGGAAAAAGGTGAACAGAAATGGGACAAGATCTCCATGGATTTTGGTTACTAGATTAACGCAAACTCAGAAGAAGCATGGTGCTATCTGGGTATTGTTAACAGTTTGACCAAGTTTGCAGAATCCTTACATCCGCAAGGATTTCAGAACCAGCAGATTGATCGGACGTGTTCCAGCCAGGGCTCTTCCCATCACTTGGTAATCCCTCAGCTATCGGGCCAGACGAAGGTTCACATTTGTGCTCCTTATTTACGTCTACGTCCTTGTTCTAATTTTATGACTTGCTTTCACACTCACGTTCATGAACACTATTCACGTTCATGATCGTATCCTGGCTTACGATTTTACGTTCAATTTCGTTCTTGGAAGTTTTACAAGAACTTAAGAGACCAGACTCAAGTTTAGTATAACTCTCTATCCTCAGATAGACGTTTCACGTCACATTCCACGTCTCACCTTATAGCGTTTGGCGTTACCGTCGCCGTATTCCATGTTCACAATATGTTTCACATGTCATGTTCATTCCACGTTTCTCATATCACGTTCACGATATGTTACAGGTATCATTGATCACCATATGTTTTCCCATATTACACTCACCATATCTCCATGTAACACGTTCACAATTGTTCACGTATCGCGTTCACAATTGTTCTCGTACTATGTTTCAGCATGTCTCGCGCATCATTGCTAAACGGGATTATTATCAATTAGTCTAGACTATTTTGCATCGTAACGTCTCATTTACAATTGCACGTTATTTCTTATTCCCTCGATCGGATTCAGGAGGATCCATCTTACGTTGATGGCCAGGAAACTTTACGTATTGTCAAGTCAAGGTCATGAAGACCAAAAATATCATACGTGGCAAGATCTTGAGGAGGAACCGTTTCGAGAGGGAAGCCACTCAGAAACGGAGGAATTCATCCGGATTTTATCCTCTCATCCTTCCATAATTCAGTTATATTCTTTCCAGGCACGTCACGTTCCACGTCCATGTTCTTTCAGTTTACGTTATCTATGATTCGGGGATGAATTATTCTTTTTAGAGGGGAAGAGTTGTAAAAACCGCATACTTTTACCATGAACAGTACACTATGTAAACATACGAACCTATTAAAACTTACTAATTATGTCACGTACACGTATCACGAATATTGAATCTAAAAATTTCGTACGTAATATTACACGATGATTATTACGTACGTGTTGATACACGATAATTATTAACTATAACAAATCACGAGTATATAATCACGAACATTTAATATGATAATCGCGTATATTAGTTAGACGCGACGAGTAATTACGTATATTAATTACGTACAGTAAGTAATTACGTATGTTATTAGTATTATTATTATTATACGACATGAATTTACGTATAATAAGAAAAACCACAAAATAATAAATCACGTCATTTAAATCATGCGACGCGAACATTTAACACGATTATTATTATTACGTATATTAAATTAACACGACAAGTAATTTCATACATAATGTTTACGTTTATCACGTATGAGAATAACTATGAGTATTTACGACATTTTAAAACACGAATCGCGTATCATTATCGAGTCGCGAAATTAATAGGAGTATAAGGGCTAAATTGTTTATTTTGCGTTAGAATGGGGCAAGACATATGGGCCGAGGCCCATGTTGTTCACAAACCGACTAAAACAAAAGAAAAGGACGGGAGGGAGTGTTTTGTTAAGACAAAAAGAAAAGATGAAAAACAGAAAACCCTAATCAGAAAACATGGTGGTCGCCGCTTATTTTTTTGGTGTGTCCCATCCATGTCGACGTGATAAACAACAGAACAAGAACAAATCAAATCGTGGTTCAACCAATGAATCAAGGTGGGTTCGTGTTCAATGGTTCTAAACCCTAACACATGTAAGAAAAACAAACCCTAATCTTGCTTTTGTTTTCTAACTTTTACAGTCGATCTAAGAGTGGGGATTTGGGATTTTTAAATATGTTAAATACCAACCAAATATAGATATTCGGGGGATTAGTTATTGTTTGGTGGCGGTTTACACAAAGTCGAGACACTTATGTGTCTCGGTGGTGGTTATGTACCATCAGCCGCAAGGCCTGGGTGGGCTTTTGCCTAACAGTGGCGTCCAGCAGGGGGGTGTGAACCCTACGCAGTGGCAGCCAAAGTTGCTGCTGTCAGCGGGGGGTTCTGCTTGGCCAGTGGAAGCTACGGCTTGGCAGTGGGAACCCATGGCTGGCTGTCAAGGCTGGCGGTGGGGATTCTGACTAGGGCAGTGGCAACCGGCTGAGCCGGGTAGCCACTACTAGGGATCTGGTTCATGGGGTCCGGTTTGGTTATGTTTCGACTTATAAATAAAACATGGGATTTGTTACGGGAACATTTTTTTACAAGTCATGTTTCTACACGTTACATTATTCTTTTCAAGTTATTATTTTACAAGTTATATTATTTTAGCATGGAATTAAGTTAATTAAAACATGGCTATTAGTTAATTTAATTTAACATGACTTAGGTTATTAGTATTTAGACAATAATACATGTTTAATCTAAATATTTTATTTAATTAATTTAATCTAACATGACTTAGGTTATTATTATTTAGACAATAATACATGTTTAACCTAAGTATTTTATTTATTTAATTTAGAGTATAGTATTTATTAATTATTAAACATGGATATAATTAATTAATTATCATGACTTAGGTTATATTAATATAAATATTAATACATGTTTTAACCTAAGTATTTTATACACTTAATTTAATTAAATCATGTTTATATTTATTTAAATCTTATAACCTATAGTTTATTTAATTAACATGTCATTATTAATAAACTATACTATAATCACATGACTTATGATAATTAATCAGTAAACTTAAGCTTATATTATTAGCTTATTAATTCAGCTTATTTCTAAATATGGAAACTTTCTATTTTTAGAAACTTATCTATTTTAAGAAGTTGATCTATTTTGGAAACATTCTATTTTTGGAAACTTTCTATTTTAGGAAACACTATTTTTAGAAAGTTACTTATTATTACACTACAAATATAATAATACAAGAATATTAGTTAATACTTAATCAAAAGGCTTAAAACACATGATAAAAGTAGTGTAACATTAAAATCAGTAAAACAAGACCAAAACATATAAAACGAGTCAAAACATACTATAATCAGTTACGTACGCAGTAGACAGTATACTTATACACGTATCCTTCTATGTAGCATTAGTGAGATCGAAGTAGGACTGTCTTCCGTTGGTCTTCTTCGTTCATGTGACAACCGTGGTTTTGAGGTTCGTCACTTGGTCTTATTTTTAGGTTATTTTATGTGTGACTACTTGATTTGTGTGTTTACGTGTTTATTTTGTGTGAACGAGGTTGGTGTGGTTATCGTTTATGAGTATAGAGTACTCATAAGTAAATCGAGGAACGGTTAATTCATGTTCATGAGCTCACAATTTGTGACAATGAAATGAAATGGTGATATTTTGGTGTTTACGTATACGTATAAGTATTATAGTAATAGTGTATTTTTTTAGGATTTACGGTTTAGCATTTAGAGGTCTTGAATGAGGTAATTAGTCATATGAATATTTTTCGGGATGGTTTTAAGTCATTTAGGACTTAGTTATAAAGTTTATTTAAAAATTTGAGATTTTTTAAAAGTGTATATTTTACGTCTTTTACGATAAAACGCGTAAATTTGACTAATTTTACGGTTTTGAGATTTTGGAAGATTTAGGAGCTGAAATAAACTAAGACAAATTAAGGTAATATTAGTAATATATTATTAAATAATAAAAAGAAAAAAAATAAAAAATACATATTAAAGTCAGCTAGAACAGATTGTTTTAAAAAAAATAAGAAAAGGAAAGTGTTTTGGGTTATGGGTTGGATTTGGGTTCACCCATACCCTATATAAAGTTATAACTAA